>CAUYTI010143541.1:0-26106 GCA_963575145.1 Galago senegalensis
GGGCTTCGGGATTATTTTTTCCAGTTCATGATCCAATTCAGGATCATGCATTGCAGCTAGTTGTCGAGCTCAGCAGTTTCTGGAAGCATTGCACTAATATATTATTTAGTTTTATTTCCCAACATGTGCGGGTCACAGATCAGTAAGAATGAGTAGACTTTCCAAAGTCCCACAGGAAGGATTGGCATAGAAGTGAGAAGAAACACCCTGGGCTTCAGCACAGAAGGAAGGTTGCCTTTCTTTGAATTAACTAGAATTATGATAAGGAAGAACTTCAGTTTCCCCCGTGTCCATTCCTTAGCACTGATGAACAAAAGATGTGACAAGGATTTCTATTAATGTTTTTACTTCCAAGTCTTTGTTGAGCATTCGCTGTGTACTAAGCAGAAGAGGGGCACCGGGTGCAAGAGTGAATGGAAACGGAGGTAGGGGAAACTGTCATCTAATTCATCAAGTGATCTCCAAATAAATGTGCAGGGGCAGACTTGGGTGAGTGCTATGAAGTCCAGGCTCTGTTCCATGAGAATATCACGACAGGACTGGTGACACAGCAGAGGTAAGGGCTGGGAATGGGGGGAGAGACAAGGGAATATTCTCAGAGAAAATGGTATTTTATTTGAGCTGAATAATGTAAGACAAGGGTGATTTCAGCAGGTAAAGAAAAGAAAAAGCATTTGGGTTTACGAGTAATTTTAGATATTAGGAAAATGGGGGAGCCATTTGGGAGAAGTAGCTGTCTCATATGATTTTATAGCTCAAGGTAGAAAAGAAAGAAGCAAATAGACTTTCGTGTCCTTTCCCATCTATGGGTAAACACGGGTGGGAGTGACTTTGTGATCCTGCACTGCCCGTGAGAAGGGAGGGCCTGGGCTTTGTGGTGAATGGAGATTTAGTGACTAAAATCATGCATTTGCTGGAGACAGGTTGATTTAAAAAAAAGGAATTCTGTCTTTTTATATATACCAATTTCTAAAGAAAAGGCAATAGGAATATACTGAACTTACTGAACTGGCAGAGTCATGAGTCATCAAAGCCATTTCCAGGTCCAGGTTCTTTTTTCTAATTTCAGATTAATATAAGGGTACAAATGATTAGGTAATACTGTTTGCATTTGTTAAGTCAAGTTCAAGTTATCAGTGAGCCCTAAACCCAAAGGGTGTGCTGTAAACCCTTGCCAAGCTGTTAAAGTCCTCGATGAAACTTTCTGGTTCTGTGTACAAATGTGCACTACTTCTTCAAGCACTTACAGCCCAGATTAGAGAGACGTAAGACAGCATACAGATCGGAGGCCTTTTTCCATCTTGCAGAACCCGTTCATGCATTAGTCCACCATAATTTTTTAAAGAAACAGATGTTTCCTCAGTAGTGTGCTGAAGATGAGATGATGTTGAGAAAGCGGAGATGTACTTAGAATTTACACAAGTCCACATGTCAGAGCAAACACATTTCTTCTCCCCCATCACCGCCCTCACCATCCTAGCCATTATCAGTTAAGACATTGACTATGGGAGTTGCCTATTATTTACCAGAGTGATTAATGATCTTGAAGGAAATGTTTCCTACATTCTTTGGCCTATCAATACTCCACAGTGAAAACTTGGGCTTATGCTCCAACAGTTGGAATAAAAGAAAAATACTTGGCTTTAGATTGTTTATGAACAATGATGATCATAACAAAGAGGTCATACTTTCTCCAAAAGCAAAAATAAGATCTAATCTAGAATATCCGTCCCTACTGCGAGAATTTTCTAAGTTGTGCTTTGGATTGCTAATGGCAGCCCGGGACGGGGTTGGAGCTTCTATTAATACATTGTTTCTACTGACTGGGGAACAGCAGGTTTTCATTCTGCCTGTCATTACCCATGCATGGTCACTCTGCGCTTACAAAAATCCATCCCTTCTGCTGCTGATTGCATTTCATAGGATTGCTCCTGATTACCATTTAGATTTGTTAAGTGACATAGCAAATTTTATAGTCAGGAGCCAGTAGCCATCAAGGTCAATAGTAGTAGCTCGAATCAGTTATAAAACATCGTTTTATTGCCCACACAACGATTCATGTGTGTGCTAAAGCTTAGTTCTAGTCACAAGCCATGTGTGTGTGTGTGTGTGTTGAGGTTTAAGGAATAACAGACTTCTCTGAAGTCATCTTCTCTCCAAAGAGATTGCTAGTGAGTGTCTTTTCAGTGGAATAGAACCAGTTGTGGTAACAACATCATCTACATACCCAGCCTACCGTAGCCACAGAATCCAATGACTTTTTGTCTGTATACAGAGGTGCCTGCCTTTCCGCAGCACGGCTTACTGTATTTCATTACAATGCATTTCTTCACTCGACACGTTCTGAATGGAGAAGATATGCACTGCAGCTTCAAATTCAGGCACTGCCTTCAAGCGGAGCTGGTTTATCTGTCTGCAGCACACTTGGAGCATTTGGAAGACTAGTGATACAATTCATTCTTGCTAGAAAAATGTGTCGAGCATCATGGCTGCTTCCTCCACAATGGCCTGGCATGGAAGGATGGAGAAGGCTATTGTCACCACACCAGTCACTGCTGCTTTGGCTCTGGCATGACTTGTCCACAGAAGGTGCATCATTTTAGAATAAATGAAGTTGTAGGAAACATTGGTGACAATAGTACCTTGGTTATAACTTTGTGAGACTTTTAAACAAGCTTGCAAAGAATAAGTTCGGAATCAATACTAGAATAGTTTTATTTCTGGGGTGGGGGGAAAAAGATGTTTCGTATTTGTGTAGGATTGTTTATCTAGAGTTTGATTCTGGTTGAAGAAGTGGGCTTGGAGGTCATGCTCCCTTGGTTCTGGATATGAATATTTTTTCTCTTTCAGTTTTAAAAAAGAGGGCGCCCTTCTTTCTGGGTGCTCACTCAGTAAACCCTCACATGGGTGGCTTTCGTGTGAGAGAGGGGAACTAAGGAAGAGAGGCTAGTTGGCTATGTGCCTGTTTTTCTCCTACCGATACTCAACTAGCAAAAGAGTCTGGTGGTGCTCACAAGGAGGTGTGTGCCTTTTACAATGCCTGGAAGTTAGGGACACCCCACGGTCCTGAAACCCGTGCCCAGTGCCCCCAGCCAGGACTAGGGAAGGAAGCCCTAGCTTCCTGTTTCACAGCACAGTCACCCAAATTGCAATGGCGAATAGTCGACCCACTTTTAAAATAGAATTTGAGTAAATACAGACACAGGCAAAGTAACCTCTCCATTCGCTCTCAATGGACGAAACTACCTACTTGTGCTACTTCTTATCTCATTCACTTACTCCACGAAGGAAGACTTTCTCAGTCAGCTCTTCAAGCAACTTTGTGACATTTCTGTGTTATTTAGCAAGGCAGTGTCAGTAGCTGTAAACCCCCTATTTTTGGTCCCCTCTCTCATTTCCCTCACACTGAGGTTGAAGAAGCTGACTTTTCAAAGATGACACAGTATTCAATTGACAGATACACTTTTAGGAGGTTCCATTCCATTTCAGCCAAGCGGTGATAGAAGGGCTTTAAGGGTTGACAGTCCTATTAGAGGCCGAGACTACCAGGGAATTGTGAGGCCAAGAAAAATGAAGGAAACACCCACATTCAATAGGACATTGGGGGTGTGTAGAGCATTTTAAGAAAAAATGCTTGCTTTATCATCAGCTGTGTCATTTTATTCAAAGGGACAAGAAACATAATATTTCTCTGAGGCCTGATAGAAAAATAGGCCCTCTTGCCACAGCTCTTTTCTCTTTTGCATAATTTTATACTTTTGCATAATCTCGTTGAATTACTTGAGAGCTAGTGACTGTTTGGCATGAGAACTTGTCATGTGCAAGGATGTTAATGCAGGACTGGGCCCGACTCGGGTGTTTCACACACGCAAGGTGGGAAAATGCCTCCTTTGGTTAGACAAAGGCTTGAGAGCTGTGTCCTGCAGCCCGTCCACACTTTTAGGAAAGCTCACGTAATCATGAGAATCAGAATGTAGCCAGAGATTACTTAGAGACAGGGCTTCCTGGGCCTCACTCACGGGTGGGGAACCCAGGGCCGCATGTGGCCTCTGGATCCTTGAGTGTGGCCTTTTGACTGAATCCAAAGTTTACTGAACAAATCCATTTAGTAAAGGGATTTGTTCTGTGAAGTTTGAACTTGATCGAGGGGCTGCTCTCGGGGATCTGGAGTTAACATTTGCCAAACACAAGGGTTTTCCAGCTTCACTTCAGATGTCTGGAGAAGACCCTGTCGGTTAGGCACAGCCCCATTGCTCTTAGAAACGATGAGGACCAGCTCTCTCCATTCTACCTACTTCGCACTAGAGACTAAAAACTGATAATTTGGCTGCTGGCAATATTCCACTGCAACAACTAATACAGTGTTTTGGAAAGATGCCCAGGACGGCCCGATTACACTGAGGGCTTTTTACTACTGAAGACCAGTTTTGCAGTTGGGGAATTGAAGTCAGGAGCAGATTCACCTTTTAGATTGCAGTTTACTTCGCTCCTAGTTTTTTCCGACTTCCATGAGTTCCCCCCTCCCCCAGTCCTCCCTCCCATGTGTTTTCTCAGGGTAGATTCTCTTTCTCTCTCACATGTGCATGCAACATGTGACAATCTCATCCTATTTTGGAATTTAACACGCACTTTCTTGTTTAATCATCCATCAGTCTTTCTGGGGGATTGATTCCAAGAAGCCCCCTCAGATCTGAAAATCTATAGATTCTCAGTACATTATATAAAATAATACAGCATTTGCACAGAACCTATGCACACCCGCTCATTCAGATCCTCTCTGGATTGCTTATAACACCCAATACAACGTAAATCAGTGTAAATAGTTTTTATATTGTATTGTTTCTGTATGAGTTTTTCTTTTTGCATTGTTATTTTTTATCACTGAATATTTTTCATATGTAGTCAGTTGCAGGTGAGGCACTTGCAAATAAGGAAAGCCAACAGCCTGTTCTCTTTTGCCTTCTACTTATATTAATGATCTTATCATCTTATCTATGCCAGCAATATTCACGGTTCAACACTCCAGGAACCCCAATATGGAATATCTCCTAAGTTGCAGGGTGGCTCTTGGCACGGAGGAAGGACTAGACATCAGGGATGTGCGTCTTGCCCTGGCTGTCATTCAGGATCCATGTGAACTTGAGACAATGCTTTAAATTCTCTGCAGTGTAGTTTCTTTACCTTTAAACCAGAGGTTCTGAACTGAGGGTGATTTTGTCCAAAAGGACTACTGTGGCATGGTGTGGTGACATTTTTGATTGTCACATCTGAGGAGATGCTAATGTGTTCATGACATCTAGAGGGTGGAGGCCACAGATAATGGTCATAACCTCAGTGCACAGGTCAGCCCCTACGACACAGAATTACCCAACTCAAAATGTCAACAGTGTTGAAACTGAGAAACTTCCCTTTAAAATGTAAAACATTATACCTACCCCATCTATCAGAGTAGTATTATGGGGGCTCAAAATATATTTTAAAAAAAAAACATAAAGTGCCCTTCCATGTCTGATATGAACACTATCTTAGACACTGAACTTGACTCTTAAAGGGAAATAGATTTGTTCTCCTAGATTAAAGGCCGTCAGATGAAAATATATTAAATTTATCCACTGACTCTTAGTTCATAATTTTATGGTTTTAAACCAATTCTCTAAATATAAAGAGAAATAATGAAAAAATATTAAGCTCAGAATAAATCTACCATTCAGGGACTAATATAGATAAAGGAAATTGAAGTCTATGCAACTAATAGACTTTTCTATTAGCGTACAGCCATAACACATCTCTCCTAATAGAAACAAGCCTGAAATGATAAGTTGTTTGGATCACATTAATTAACATTCAGCTTGCACCTGAGGTTGGGTTCATTTTACTGGTCTTGATGAATATCGAACTTAACAATATCTAGTCACATTATATTAGAAAGAAACATGTTTTATGTGGAAGGCAAATTTTAGATTCGACTCTTAATAATGGCCTTTTATATTAACTCAGATAACTAGAGATAGTAAAAGAATGAATTAAATTCCAGCGAGCCAAACTGTAACACTGGTAATAGTAGTAAATGAGAATCAATCCGTTTTTTGCTTTTATTATGTGGTTGTCTCATAAGGACACGTAACCGTAGAGTTTACAAGGCATTTTTATAGATATTAACTTCTTGCCTTGTTTTTCTAATGCAGCTTTCTTAAAATTTTAGCTTGGGACCCATGGACAAAAATCTCCTGAATGTTTTTCCATTTACATGAGCGTTTTTATTAGAGCAGAGCATTCAATCTTCATCAGATACTCTGGAGGATTTGTTGCCCAAAGCCATTGAGAAATCACCCTTAAAAGAAAGGCAGCTTCTAAACGCTCATCTTCACCAAAGTTCTTTCCAAATCATACTGTATTAACTCTATCAACCTATCAGCAGATCACCTCTAAGGGTATTAACTAATCAAAAATATAAAATTCTCAATTGACATGCTCAAATATATTTTTAAATTTAATCCAGATTAATAGCTCCACCATATAGCTACAGTGAATAATTATGTAAATGTAGCACAATATTATTTAATTAGAACTTTTGGAATGAAAATAACCCAGGTGTGCAAGACTTTTTGCAATCTGGAGTGAACATTCGAATATATATCTGCCAAGTAAAAACATCTTGTATGTAAACAGGGAACAGAAAAGGGCTTTGGCTGCCCTCCCAAGAAAATATACAAGAAACAACATGTGCATTATGGAACGTGTGTATTCCCAGGTTGCTTTTTGTGTGTGTGGAAGTCCCGCTGTATAAAAACAACCACATAGACTGGCGATTCACGCAGTTGATAGATAAACAGACTGGTCCCACACCCACCAGTAATGTTCACAAAATGTTCTGAGCATTTAAGTATAACACAGAGAAGGCAGAAATTCAACGTTTCTCATACTGGGATTTGAAGGATCACAATGGAAAAATCAGACTCCATCACAAATGCCGACATGCTGTCTAGAGCCAATTCTCTTTGTTTTCTTATTTCTATCTCTGCCACCTTCCCCCATCCAGTAAGAGATTTCCAAGTACCCCTCCTACAATCACTAGATGTACCCAGAGTATGTGGGATAAGGTGCCTCATCTGATTCTCTTGGAGGGCTCAGTTCTTTCAACTTTTCCATTTCTTTTTTTCAGAGATAGAGTCTCACTTTGTCACCCTTGGTAGAGTACCCTGGTGTCACAGCTCACAGCAACCTCCAGCTCTTGGGCTTAGGTGATTCTCTTGCCTCAGCTTCTCAAGCAGCTAGGACTATAGGTGCCTGCTACAACACCCGGCTAAACTTTTCCATTTCTTAAACCAGCCATTTAACTGTATATTATTTAGTCCTTGGTTTCACAGCTAAAGATGTAACATTTTACATGAAGACCTCAGTATTTAAAATGCTATTGATGTATCTCTCAAAATGTAGTCACATATCTGAACTTGTTTGTGTTCTAGTAAAGACATGACATAAAAGAGGGTTATTTGCCAAGAGTAGGGTTCTACCGAGGAACTGAAAATAACAAATTCAAAATTAAAACCAGGAAGGTTCTCATTCATTCCCAGCTTTACCAGGACTTAGAATAGCCACAGATTCAGACAGCCTTCCCCTTCCTTTGGTACGTTTATCTTTTCACTCCCTGCCTTCCTCAGAGGATGGAGTCTCTGTGACTTCCCAGATCACTGAGACATCTTACAGGGTTCCTTTCACAAGCAAAATTGTTCTTAGTGATTCTATGCCCACAGTGACAAATAAGTAACCAGGTCTCACTGAAATCATGCACCCTGTGCCCAACACCTCCCAACCCCTTCCCTGCCAGCCTCTGGTCACCACTCTTCTCCTTTCTACTTCTAGGAGTTCAGCTTTTTCAGACTCCAAATATAAGTGAGGTTATGCTGTATTTGTCTTTCTGTGCCTGGCTTATCTACACGAGTGTAACAGGAGGACTAAGGTCAAGAGCTCTATCGTACAACATGGTGACTATGGTAAATAACAAGATAGCGTATTTTGAAAATCACCAAGAGAGTAGATTTTAAGTCTTTTTAATCACGAAAACAAAATGTGATGAGGCAGTGCCTATGTTACTTAGCACAATGAGTCATTCCGAAATGTCTACATATTTTAAAGCATCATTTTACATATAATAAATATCTATACTTTTTATGTGCCAGTCCAAACATGGGAAGCCAGATCTCTCTCCCTATGCAGGTGCTGCACACTGAATGTTGTGAGACTGCAGACTGTATCATTTAAAAATATTTTCTGCTGCCCTATAACATTGTTTCTTTTCACACATTAACTGCCCTGTCAGTTGTAAAATAACTTATGCTAGTTTTGAGCCTGGGGCCTCATGAAGTATATGTAACTCACATGTCTCTTGATCTATCTTGACCTAATAAAATATGATAGGCCTTAAGGAAAAAATAACTTTTTTTTCTAGTGTGGCACTCCATTAAGGACATATAGAAGTAAATTATAACATTATTCTCTAAATTTTTGTGTCTTCAACTCTGAAAAAATTCAGCAACAGAAAACTTGGTTTTGATTTTTCTTTATATGTATTTTTAGGGTTCTAGTCTAAGATTTATGGATAACACTTGCTCAAGCAGAAACCCTTTTGGGCAGTCTTTGCTTCCATTAGAAATAGAAACATGGTGTGTAGGAAGAACTGACTAGTTATATCCCTGATGACACAATGGAGGGATTGAAAGGAAGAGATTTGTGGCAACTGACATAATTATTCAAATTGGAATACGGCCATTGCCCTGGGCTTCACATTATTCTTCATAAGCAAACTGGTTTGGGATTCTGCACAAGCCTAGGTGGTTAGGATTTTAACACTAAACACATCTCAGCAAGGAACATGTGGGTTTTGTGGTTGATAATCATGATAGTCACACAAAAAATATGACAGTGACAGCAGGGGAACATCACAGTATCAGACTTGGACACAGTTCAGAGGGTGCAATTTAAAATCTGGCATGAAGGGAATAGCTTAGCATATCTGTAGATAGTTATTATAATCTACATAGTAAATTTCAATTGGAAATTGGCGTCCAAGCCTACAACTCTGCAGCATCAGGGGACAATGCTACCTAGTAAATTTCCTTTGAATATTGTATAGAAAAAGCAGATACAAATACAGTGTTTTTCCTTTCAAAAAAGTTCAGCTGAATGCTACAAACAGTTCAAAGAGTTTGGACTGAAATCGTTCTATGCACTGGAAGAAACCCACTGGCAAATGATAAAGACCATTGTGAGTGTGATCCACTGTGATTGTTTCCATAGTTGACTCTGCTTTTCCAGCTGACTTTCTGACGGCCCTCAGTTCCATGTGAAGACCAGAGGGGTCAGGCCTGAATGGTTCCCATTGAAACTCTTGCCCATTGACATCCAATGCACTTTAAAGTCTTTAAAACCAAGAGATCTTCTTCAGCTTGAAAATGTTACATCTGCAGTAACAAGCCTGGCTCATGAGAAAGTTCCATCCCCTGTTCTGGATAACAGATAAAACTAGCCTACATGATACAGAAGTACCCACAGTGCTTCTAAACTATGCTTTTGGAAAATCAATCTTTTGTTTGGCCACCTTTATAATAGGAGTTCTCCAACAGAGATAGAGCTTCACAGCACAGATGGGTAATTGTTGCTGTGCAGTCTCTGAATACCTTAGATGGAGGGCTCCAGAGCACCTCATATATCTGAACGTTAACACAAAAGATAGAGAGGGAAAGCTTCCCAAAGCAATAAAAGTTAGTCACGCCCAACACTTTCTTCTAAAACCTGGGACCACTAGGTTGAAAATGTATATGGTTTACACACTGTCTACCAAAAGGAAAAAAAAAATCCCTAACCCTCTAGTTCCTCTGTTGTTCTCTTTTGACCCATAGTTTTGTTGCTGCTTCTTTCTTCTATTTATTTATTATTATTGTTATTATTATTATTATGAGACAGACTCTCACAGCTGTGGTGTCACAGCTCACAGAAACCTCAACTCTTGGACTTAAGCAATTCTCTTTGCCTCAGCCTCCCAAGTTGCTGGGACTATAGGTGCCTGCCACAATGCCTGGCTATTTATTTGTTGTAGTTGTCATTGTTGTTTAACAGGCCCGGGCTGGGTTCAAACCCGCCAGCCCCAATGTATGTTGTTATAGGCACCTAACCACTGAGCTGTGGGTACCAAGCCTTTTTTTTTTTTTTTTCTGAGACAGAGTCTCAAGCTGTCACCCTGCTTAGAGGGTCATGGCATCATAGCTCACAGCAACTTCAAACTCTTGGGTTCAAGCGATCCTTTTGTCTCAGATTTTCTAGTTTTAGTAAAGACAGGGTCTCGCTTTTGCTCAGGCTGGTCTTTAACTCATGAGCTCAAGCAGTCCACCTGCCTTGGCCTTTCTTTTTCCTTGGGGCCACAAATAGTGAATGCCACTGCTCTGCAAAGGTACCAATAGTTCTTTGATGTCCCTTTCTGTAAAAGTATCAGAGAGAGTTTTCCCTAGAGACTTCCACACCATTAAGTCCTTGATTTTGGATTTTTTTCTTTCTAAACCAAAGAAGTAAGTCTTCAAGACTGTGGGTTAATTAAATATCTTTGGATATGTAGACTGTTTAGAGGCTGAAATGCACATTTTTGTCAGGTAGGCTCTGCTTATAGCTTCTTCCTATGTTGATTTATACCTCTTAGCCACTTCCACAAGGCACATTGAGAAATGCCTTTTTATTTTCAACAATCATTTATATTTGTCATATATAGATGTCCTTTAAAGAAGGAAACAGTGGTAATGATTTGCCCCATCCAAGAATTCTGCCCAGTAGTCCAAGATAACAAGGATCTTCCTAGTGAGTTCTTTGCATGCTAATATATTTTGTACTGAATAATATGTAACAAATAATCGAGCTTTTCTTTTAATAACAAGGGGGACCCAAGCAAGTCCCCATGATTTTGCAAAGACAATACTTAGTACTTTACGAATTTTAAATTTTATCTTTCAGTGCTATCTGTCCATTAAAAAAAAATGAAACAAACATGACCTTTTGGCTAAAAGCATTGGAAGAAACATTACCATAGATTAATAGTATGAAACAAGAATAAAATTGATGAGCAAACATTCTAATGCATAATGACTATGTGGGAGGCACATGAAGTCTATGCACAAAGATAGAAATGGTAAGTGGGGTTCAGTGTCCCACCTGCTGGCTTTCTTAATTAAATATGGCACGATTGCTAAAAATAAAACCTTTAATATTTCTCGAATCTTCTTGTTTTTCAATAGACAGATACCTCCTATGGTCAGCATATGAAGCATGAAATCTTAAAAATCAAGTAGGGTATCTACGGAAATCCAAGCAAACCATGTCAGATCTATTACCATGGAGAAACAGTCCTGGTGACTACATTGGGAAAAATGAGTGGCCCTGGCTGAGGCAATATGAAAAGTGACCATAGGCTTCCGGCATTTCAGTTTTTAAAGCTGTGTAACTCGTTCTCACTTTGGAACGCTGATCTGCTGTGATGCTAGCATCTTGTCTTGGTCCTGATGTGTGCCATGCTGATAGACCTGGGAGGCTCTGTGGTTCTTGCAGGACACAGTAGGGAGCTCATTCTTGTGTCTTCTGGCCTGCTTGAGACTGAGCAGTACCGTCTCCCCATGGACGAAACAAGCCGTTTTTCTTAACATATCCTAAACAGTAATGGTGCCCACCAATGTGGAGTTGCCAAAGCACAAAATGACAACAAATGTAAAGATCTGTTGCCTTTTGTTGCAATTCTAGAATTGCACAGCACCTCATTCTATGAGATAGTATGAGTGTTCCAATGAGCTGAGCAAAGGAGTCTGGCTTTGCAGGCACAAAAAGGCTGTAGGAAGCAGAAACAGAGGGAAAAAAGTGGATTAGTCATTTCAAAGTTACTTTCCTTATAGGGTGTAAGCAGAGGGGACTTTCTTACCATGCAGGCTCACATAAACTGGGCCCTTTCTGATTGGTGGCTAGGAATCTCCTGATTATAGGGAAAACTGACCCATAGCAGAGTTTGATTATGTGGCACTCAGTACAGGTGACTTCATTCTGGTTTGGTCTGGTCTGCTAGGGCCCAGTGCAGGAGGCTAGTCCAAAATCATGACCTCCGTAAACTTAAGTTATAGTATAAAATACTAGGGAATGCAAAAAGAAAAATGTGCTTTCTGCCAAATATTGCTTTGTGAAGCTTTAAAATAATTTTTGTATACAGCCAATGATAAATTAGAATGCGATGTGAAAGATGATGATACAGAACAGAGATATTCAGAGATATTTTGTCCATTTTTAAATCAGATTATTCACAGGGTTTTTGTTTTTTGCTATTGAGTTGTTTAGGTTTCTTGTATATTCTGGTTATGAATCCATTGTTGAATGACTAGTTTGCAAATATCTTCTCCCCTCCTATAGGTTGTCTCTTCACTTTGGTGATTATTTCCTCTCCTGAAGCTTAACATGAAGCTCAAAAGCACAATGCTTTATTCTTGTGCAAAGTCTCTCCCCCGCCCAATTTTTTCTCCTAATAGTTTCAATAAGGACACATAATTAAACAAAGCAAAGGAATCAAATCATTAGACTATTTTCGTAGATGCCTAATCGGACAACTGAAGCTTACCACATATTTTTCCTTGAGTAGACAAAATATCCAAAAGCATTTTTGTGTGTTCTTAAAATCTAGATATTACAAGTGGCTAGATGACTTTTAATGTGTCAGTAAGACATTATTTATTCATGTAACATCTTTGGAAGTAGGTATGTAGGTAAATAATCCTTGTATATCTAGTATCTCCACGGATTGATCCAACACCCAGTAATGTTTATCTCCATTTTATAAACAAGAAAGATTTAAACAATCCTTATATATTATTTAAATAATAAGCATTTAATAATAAGCATTTAAATTATCCTTAAGAAACAATATTAATTATTATGTTATTAATCCTCAGTAAATAAATGATCCTTATCCTTTAATAAGTATTTAAATAATCCTTATAGATCTAGTATCTCCATCGACTAAACCAACACCCAGTGAAGTTTATCTTCATTTAATAAACAAGAGAGATTACAACTTACTCTAGTTTACCAAAGTTGGATCACAACTGAAACATTAGTTCAGTTATGACTAGAAGTTCAATTCTCTCATTGTGCCATCTTTGACTAAGGTCCACTCTATAACTCTTCTAGCTAAAATGAACAAATAAGAAATTATTTAGAGAAGTGTTTCCAAACCTGACTTGGCGTAAGAGTTCCTTGGGGAACATTTAAATAAATGTAAGTACCCAGCTACTTCCTGCCATCCTTTTTTCTATTGCCCCAGTAGAGAGACATAGTAGCTCTGGCTTAGATGACCTGAGATTGTACAAAAAAGTAAATCCTCAGAGCATCCCTGAATATCAGTGCTCATTATGCAATTCTACATTCTATTCAACTTTTTAATTGTACAGCTTTTGTCAAATTACTTACTTAACGCCAAGTTTGCCGATATGAAAGATGTAATTGCAGTGACGGAGGGGAAAAAATAAAAAGCATGTAACACGATATCTAGCAGTAAGATCATAATCTTCTTAAAAACATATCCTTCCAAAGGTAAGCTTCTGGCTAATTACTGTTTTAACTATATAATTATAATTTATGTTTATTTTCTCTTTCTTCATATTTGAGAAGTAATCACTGTGCCAACCACTTGATCATATCATCTGTCTCTAAATATATATCTAAATTAATCTAGAGAACAATATTCATTGAGATTTGGAATGGCTAGAAAATTTCTCATAGCTTCTTCCCTTATCTACAGTAGTTTAGTTTACAGGAATTAAAAATAAGCTTGTGGTACGTGTCTTGCCCAGTTCTCCTGTCCTGTAAACTAGCTGCTTGAGGTTCACATTAGACAAGGTCAAGGCAAGATAGCCAGGGTCTGTCTGCCTGGTGTCAAGTGCCTGAGTCTGGAGCAAGCTTTTCATTTTGTTTACATAGTACTAAGTTCCATTAACTATGAGAACACCTTGGTGGTATTGATTTTACAAATGCTGTGTATTCCTTGTAATGAAGACAGATATTAGAGTAAAAGAAGATGTTTTCAAGAAGTGGCACGTTTTACTGCAAGAAAACTGATGGACCCTGCAGAGAGGAAGCAACAGGTTAGAAAGGGCCAGCTGGCATCACCTAAAGGAATAGCAGCACACAGAAAATGGTCACAATTGTGTTCACAATGACAAAGTAATGAGCTTGTGTGGTAAACAGAAGCAGAATAAACCTTCTTGAATAATTTATTATTCTATGAACACAATCATAAAGTGTCATGGTACCAGTTCAGGATAAAGGTCCCACTGCTGCCCAGTTCTGCAGTCAGTGGCAGAGACAACCAATACATTTTCACCACCCGGCTTGCCATTCCCCTCATTAATAATTTGCTCGGCCCTTTCTTCCTACTGCCTGAAGACAACCATCAACGTCTGGCAACGCTCCGTCTAAACTCTCTGTTTTATGTTTAGCCTGCACAACTGCCAAGGAAAGCTCAAAATTTTGATACACATTCCAGCACCAGTGAGAACAAGTCAGATATTAATAAATTTTTTTGGGGTAAGTTTTTTAAGCCAGTTGTGGACGAGAAGGCCCTAAAGACTATGGACAAGACCACGTCTCTGCTGGCACAGAGTTTATGTCCCAGAGAGGAAGGTCTAAATATAAAAGGACGGGCAAGAGTCCTCTAGAAAATGCTGTGCAGAGAATCCTTGGGGGCTTCTTATTCATTTAGCAAGTAGGCTGATTCTTTACTAGGGAAGAGGTGAAAGGCCTCACAGAGGAGTCAAATTGTAAGAGAGGACTGAATAACAAGAAAGAGCTAGCCAGGCAAAAAATGAGGAAGTGATGTTTCTGGAAGGGAAGGTAGCAAGTATGGCCAGATGCTGAGACACCCCCAGGGTCAAGAGGGAGTGCTGCCGAAGGTGGCCGGCTGATGACAGTGGACTTTTGCAGCAGGGCATGATCCAGAATTCTGATTTGGGGAAACCTTTGAGGATTTTTAAGGAGGGAAGTGACTTGATCTGATTTATATTGGGTACTTTAATGAAAATACATTTTATTCTACATCTTTAAGGTACGTAATATTATACTGTGACATACAAATACATAGTAAAGTCATTACTGTAGTGAAACAATGAACATATCCGTCATCTTACAAAGTCACACGTTTACCCCTGTGACCAGAGTAGCTATGATCCACCCATTTAGCATAAGTCCTGAATATCATAC
Source organism: Galago senegalensis (assembly GCA_963575145.1). NCBI lineage: Eukaryota > Metazoa > Chordata > Mammalia > Primates > Galagidae > Galago > Galago senegalensis. The sequence goes on from CAUYTI010143541.1 coordinate 15,274, forward strand.
ACTATATTAACTATAGCTTTCTGTGGAACATTAGAGCTTTAGACTCATTCAACCTGAATATCTGCTACTTTGTGTCATTTAACCTGCATCTTCTTATTTCCTTACCTGACCCCATCCCTAGTACCCAGTGTTTTATTCCCTATCTCTATGCATTTTACTTTTAATGAAATAGTCCAATTATAGATAGACTAGGAGTGACAGCTCACTTGCTTGGGCCCAGGAGTTGAGGCCAGCCTAAGCATGAGCAAGACCTTGTCTCTACTAAAAACAGAAAAATTAGCCAGGCATCTTAGTGGGCACCTGTAGTTATAGCTACTTGGGAGGCCAAGACAGGCAGATCACTTGAGCCTAGGAGCTTTGAGCTGTGATGATGCCATGGTACCCTAGACTGGGTGTCAGAGTAAGACTCTGTCTCAAAACAAAATGGCACATATAAATGAATTCATGCGATATTTCTCTTTCTGGGCCTAGCTTATTTCAGTTAAATAACATCCTCCAAGTTTTTCTATATGGTGGAAATTGGCAGGATCTCTTTTTTAAGAATGAATAATATTTCATTGCATAAACAAACCACAATTTCTTTATGCATTCATTCCTTGATAGACACTTAGGTTGTTTCCATGTTTTGGTTATTGTGAATATAGGTATATCTCAGAAATATTGCTGGTTTGGCTCCAAACCACAACTATATCACAATAAACCAGGTCACAGGAATGTTTGGTTTCCCTTTGCATACAGTTCACAATATACTAGAGTCTATTAAGTGTGCAATTGAATTATATCTTAAAAAAAACAATTATATACCCTAATAAAAAATGTTTTTATTGCTAGAAACTGCCAACAATCACATGAGCTTTTGGTAATCTTTTTGTTGGTGAAGGGTCTTGTCTTGTTTGTTGATGGCAGCTGACTGATCATGGTGGTTAATGCTAAAAGTTGGGGTGGCTGTAGCAATTTCTTAAAGTAAGATAAAAGTGAAGATTGCAGCATCAGTTGACACTTCCCATCATACTACTTGATAGTATTTTACTTACTTAGAGGATTATTTTAAAATTTTTAGTCAATCCTCTCAATTGGTTGTTTCATCAACCACTTTTATGGAATATTCTAAATCCTTTTCTATCATTTCAAAAATGCTCATAGTATCTTCACTAAGAATAAATTCTTTCTCAAGAAACCACTTTCTTTGCTCATCTATAAGAATCAATTCCTGGGCCAGACATGGTGGCTCACTCCTATAATCCCAGGACTCTGAGAGGCCAAGGCAAGTGAATTGCTTGAGTTCAGGAATTAGAGACCAGCCTGAATAAGAGCAATACCTCATCTCTAAAAAAAGAAAAGAAAAAATAGCCAGGTATTATGGGCACCTATAGTCCAAGCTACTTGGGAGGCAGAGGGAAGAGGATTGCTTGAGCCTGAGAATTTGAAATTGCTATGAGATATGCTACGTCACTCTACTGAGGGTCACAGAGTGAGACTATGGTCTCAAAAAAAAAAAAGGAGGCAATTCCTCATCTTTTCAAGTTTTATCATGAGATTACAACAATTGAGTGATATATTCAGACTATTCTTCCGATTTTAGTTCTCTTTCTCTTTCCACCACATTTTCAGTTATTTTTTTCTAATGAATTCTTCAGCCTTTCAAAGTCATCCTTGAGAGTTGGTATCAACTTCTTTCAAACTCCTGTTAAAGATGACATTTTGACCTCCTTACATGAATAACAGAATTCTTAGTGGGGGTCTAGAATGGTGAATACTTTTTGGAACATTTTCAATTTATATTTCCCAGATTCATCAAATGAATCACTGAGATGAGAGCCATTGCTTTATGAAATGTATGTCTTAACTATTAACACTTGAAAGTCAAAACTACTCCTTGATCCCTGGGCTGCAGAATATTATCTTAGTTGGCATAAAGACATTACTGTCCTTGTATACCTCCATCAGAGCTTTTGGCTAACTAGGTAGATTCTCAATGAACAGTAACATTTTATTAGAAAAGGAATCTTTATTCTAAGCAGTAGGTCTCAACAGTAGGCTAAAATACTCAGTAAGCCATGCTGTAAACAGATGTGCTGTCGTCTAAGCTTCATTGTTTCATTTACAGAACATAGGCAGAGTAGACCGAACATAATTCTGAAGGGCCCTCAGATATTTTAGAATAGTAAATTTTCCTAAACTTCAACTTGAAGTCACCAGCTCCATTAGTCCCTGTCAAGAGTCAGCCTGTCCTTTGAAGTTTTGAAGTCAGGCACTGAGTTCTGGTTAAGGTATGGAAATACTAGATGGCATCTTCTTTCAATATAAGGCTATTTCATTTATATTGAAAATCTGTTGTTCAGCATAGCCACCTTCATCAACGATCTTAGCTCCATCTTCTGGATAACTTGCTACAGCTTTTCCATCAGCCCTTGCTGGTAGAGGAACTGTTCAGTTTTTTTCCATAAGCCTCATGAATCAACCTCAGCTAGCTTCAAACTTTTCTTCTGCAGTTTCCTCACCTTCTTCAGCCTTCATACAGTTGAAGAGAGACAAAGCTTTGGATTAGGCTTTGGCTTCAGGAAGTGATGTAACTGTTTTGATCTTCCATTCAGATCCCTAAAACGTTCTCCATATTAGCAATAAGGCTGTTTCACTTTCTTACCATTCGTATGTTTAGTGGAATAGTACTTTTAGTTTCTTTCAGGAATTTTTCTTCTGCATCCTAATTGCTTGGTGCAGGATACCTACCTTTTGGCCTAGCAGCGTTCATCACACTTCCTCACTGAGCTTAATCATTTCAGGTGAGAGATAGGGAACTCAACCTTTCACTTGAACACATAGGAGGAGGTCATTGTAGAATTACCGATGGGCCTCATTTCAGTATTGTTTTTGTCTCAGAGAAGAAGGAAGCCTGAGGAGAAGAGACAGACATGGGGAAAAAACAGATCAGTGAAACAGTCAGAACACACACAATGTTTATGGATAGCATTTGCTGTCTCATATGAGTGCAGTTCATGGCACACCAAACTAATTACAAAAGTAGCATTGTTGGCTTTTGCTAAGGTGATGTCTAGGGTGTGAGGATCTCCTTCCCATGATCATCAGATATTACCAATCACAGGTCACAGAAAAAGATGCAATAGTGATGAAAAAGTTTAATTTACTGTGAGAATTATCTAACTATGATGCAGAGACGTGAAGTAAGCACATACTCTGAGAAAAATGTGGCCAATAGATAGATTTGCTCCAGGCAGGGTTGCCACAAACCTTCAATTTGCAAACGAGTCAGTATCTGTGAAGCATAGGAAAGCAGCGTGTAAGAAAATGAGATATGTCTGCATTTGTGCCTAAGTAAAAAACAGCTTAATAATTTTTTAAAATGCTGAACAAAAATGCCCCATGTAAAAAGTTTATGAATAATCTGTCGCCAAACTCCGTTTCCACACCTGAATACAACAGACAAGAAGGCAGAGAAAAAGTAAACTTTCAGGATAGAAATGAGAACTCAGGGCAGCGTGAAACCCGATAACTAGAACTCTGTTTCTATATTAATGATCTGCTTGCCCAATTTACAGTAGTTTTCCAAACTTAAGAAGATAACTAAGAATAGATTTTTAAAGGAAGTATTACATTTCATCCATTGGTAAGATCACGGAATGTTGACATCTGAAAGGAAATTAAATTAAAATGGCTTTTCTCCCGACTTTCATATAACTTGTACCTGCAGTTCTATCCCATATCTCTGATTCTTTTTTGTTATCCTACTATACCCTGTACAGATTTTTCCCGGCTCAACACTTCATTGCACTTAATTTTTTTTTTTTTCCTTCTTGGTTTTGAATAGATCCTAAACAACTTTAGGACAAGGGTAGTGTCTTCCTTACCATTATTTTTCCTACCAGCTAGCAAACTCATCATCATTCCAACAGCTACGGAAGGAATTGATAGATGAACAAATAAATTAACATATTTAATTCCTCACACTTTTTTACCCAATAGCTTTCATAGCATTATTAAAATCATGGCAATTATAATGCCTGGTCAAGTAATCTGCCTCCTATGGTCGTTTGCACAACTAATAAAATTATGATTATGAAAGTGGTTGTAAATTGTAAAGGGCTTTCCCTGTGTTTGTTACTATCCTCTGCCAAGGCTGTTAGTCCTAAAATGAGGGTTTTTTATTTAGCAAATGATGCTGAGTCCCAGGCAATTGAGATCATAGCTACTCCAAGCACCATCCTTGGATTATCTGCTTCAGCATCAAGAGAAAAGAATAACATCAATCTAAAACCGTAACCCAACCAGCCATTAGCACTACTTCTTTCTAACCCTTATTTACACCATCCTCCGATGATGATAAATTCCTAAAGCTTGATTAGTTCATCTTTTAATGGTAATGTTTGTTATCTTCGCGTGTAATTTTATAGCTACTTCATTTCGCTCTTTCTCTGGATCACAGTTAAGCTCTGACGAGGTTTTATATAGCTCTATTTTCATGAAAATGTATTCATTCTGTGGCAAGAAAACAGACCCAGGGGTGAGCTCCTGTCCTCTCTCTGTCAAACTATGTGATTTGAGACATGTCACTGTGTCCTACCCCAACCCCTGGAGCCTTGTTTGGCTTATTTATAAAATTCTTAAGGAATTCTGTCTTCTCCAAGTCATAAATTTATGTATCACTTGTAAAATTACTTTAGAAATTACAAAATATTCAGGTCAAATGCAAGAGAATGTTATTAGGAGCTCAGCATTGCTTGGTGCTAGTGAAGAAACCAAAGGGACTAATAACACAGGGGAAAATCTCATTAACTGTCTTAGAAACCTACATCCCGAAAGACATTACAACTGTGTGGTCAGATGAGGGTGTGAGAGAATGAAGGATCAAGGTAGCATTTTAGCTCCTTTCCTCCCAGTGTGTTAATACACAAGAGGGCAAACCCATCTTAGAAATTGCCAGGGATTAATATTCTTCCTTTCATTTTGTTTTAATGTTACTAGTCAGGTGTTAGTGTAAGTGAGCCTTTCTTCATTCAGACTGTTATGCACAGGCTCCTCTGTGGTTTTTCATTGGTCTAGCATAGAGCAGGGCCCACCGTAGATCTTCAATACCTATTTGTCGAATTGAACTACAAAAATAATAGCTTGCAACACTTAGAGCTCTGTTGTATGAAGTGAAGGGTTGGGGGGGTATTCAGAAAAGCTATCCTTGCTGGCACTAATTTCTTTAATTCAGAAGGAATCTCTTCATTAACAAAGAGAGAGAGCAATGCCAATAAGGCACAAAGTTAGGAATTTAGCAACTGCCCTGCTGTTCTTAGTTTTGTGGAATTTAGAGCTCGTATATGCATACAGCTTGCCACTTGCAAACCATTTGGCCCTTGTGGTGCTATGATAGGTAATAAAAATCTCAATTTTTATAAAATATATTTTATCAGTATAAAATGTCATTTGTGTGCCAGTCCAAAATGAAGATTCCGTCTGAAACAATTTCTCCCTTAGACTCAAATAACCCAAAGTTCTCCCAAACTTTCTTTCTCCAGGCAGTCTTAAATTTCTGGGTGATCCAGTTCATCCCCTGGGCATTAAATGCCATCTGAATGATAATGATTTTCAGTTTAAAACTCCCCTCAGAATTCCAGTTTCCCCACATCCACCTGCTGACTCAGCATTTGTACTTTGATCTCTAAGAGGACGCAAAGGAGCTGAACCAGAACTGCAGATCTACTGCCTCCCAACGAAATTTGCATTTCTTCTAGAATTTCTCAATCCTTGGGCTTGACGCAGGTGGACAAGCCCCAATTTGTCACCACCCCTGAGCTTCTTCCCCCACTGACTTCCACATGCCAGTGTACCAAGAAGTCCTGTTAACTTTGTCTTGGTGACAAGTTCCTCACCTGCCCTGTTCTAAGTCACCACTGTGCCTTGTTTGGACTCTGCAGTGGCCACCTAATTGGTCTCCCCACTTCTACTTTGTCTTCCTAAAATTCATTCTCCATGATAAAGCCAAAGTAATCGTTTACAAGTATTCATCAAACCAAACAGTTCCTTCATAGCAAAATACACAATCAGCAACATCAAAAGGCAACAACATCAATTCTCTCTAGAGATTGGAGAAAAAAATATTGGTAAACCATATATCCAATCAGGGGTAATTTTCAAAACTTATAAAGAACTCAAATAACTTAATAACAAGAAAACACATAACTCAATTTTAAAAAGTGGGCAAAGGACCTCCATTCCTTTAAAGAAGCCAGAAAAATGACCAACAATTATATGAAAAGAGGCTCAACAATGCAAATCATGGTGGGAATGCCAGACAAAGCCAGTGTGAGATGTTGCTTCGCACCCGTGAGGATAACTATTATGGAACAGACAAGAGAAAGGGTGTGGAGAAAAGGGTGTAACACAGACAGCAGGCACCCTCACATTCCAGGATTCCCTTGTACGCTGCTGGAGGGAAGGTAGATGGGTCCAGCCATCATGGAAAACAGTACGAAGGTTCATAATAAGATTAAAAATAGAACGATCATATGAACCCGCAATGTCTTTTCTAGGCATGTATCTAAATGAAATGGTATTGCCACCCGTAAAGATGCCTGCACTGCCCTGGTCACTGAAGCGTCACTGCAGGTGTCGCCTGGTATAAAACAGGCTCCTTCACCTTCCTTCCCTGAGTACTGCTCATGTCTGGGGAAGAAGTTGTGAGAAACGGCGGAGGTATATGTGGGGCTCATTTTGTAACACAGAGAGCAGCCACCCTCATATTCCAGGATTCCATGCTATGCACAGTCTCCATATTCATTCTAAGCCAAACTATAATTTAAACCTGAGCCACCAATCCTCCCAGAAGAATCCTTTCATTCACCACATGGACATAAAATAATCACAATCGATGGAAATGTTTTTGTATATATTATCGGAAGGACAGATGTACAGGCTTAAGTTATATATCTGATGCCAAAAAGCTTGAAAATTCTCATTAGGTATTTTTTCTTTCAATTCCTTTGTTAGCCCTCCTTGCTTGTAATTTTTTCAGTCTTTCCCCAGGATTACACTAAGACTGTTGAGATGGTCCCCTCTTCCCTCCCCACTCCAGTATTTTCCCTGAGAAAATTGAAATCTGTAATGTTATCCAGCATGATGCATTGGAGCCTTTCTTTTGAACCTTACCCATACACATCAAAGTCCATATGCTCCCAGTGAGGTGAGTCTGCAGCTTGAGTTAACCTGAATCCACCTTTGGGCTTCTTAAGCTCAATCCCAGGCAGTTTAGACATTTATTTCCTTGAAACAAGGGAAGTCCCCAAGATGAAGTCTGACCAGTGGAGCCCCATCTTACTGCAGTTGATGTTTTTAAAAATTCGATTTTATATTTCAAGAAAGCTATGAGGCGTGATGGAATAAAAGTGATCGGTGTTTCAAGTTATTGTGTTAAGTGCTCTCCAAGGCAAGCATAACCTCAGTGCCTGCTTAGCACCCAGCAGAGGAATGGACATAGACACAGAGAACAAAGCATGATCATGAAAACCTAAGGTAGATAATGAGAGAGGAAAGTGAAGCTGTGACATGATTATGAACCCCTAATAATGGGACTGTGTGCCTTACGTTAGAAACCAAACAAGGTTTTGTGTAGGTGAACGAATGGTTGACTGAACATCATAAAAATGTATGTGCATTATATTCAGGCTGTGTTGGCTTCATTTGAAACTGTGGCTTCCATGGGTTTAAAAATACACCTATTTGCAAAATGACAGCCCTACATTTTGATATGTTCGATTATTTAAACCAGTAATGTCTAGAATACAAGTGGTGTCCTACTTGGAAGAGTTTTTAAAACAGGTAGTTTTTAAAGAGGTAAAGTTACTCAGTAGACGCCTTAGGGGCCCCCAGTTGCTGATATCTTTCTCCAAATCCCTCACTTTATTCAGGGGTATGTACACCCTGACAGCATCCTATTCTTCGATTCTCACGTGTAGACTAGTTATGTTTTCTATTTCTCAAAAATTTCCTGTGAATCAACGAACAGTCTATGGGAAGATTTTCAAAACTAACTTTGTTCTGCGAAAGTCACCCGATGCCTTGGGAGAGCCTATGAGCGTTTATGGGATCTTCTCAGACAATAAAATTCAACGTTAAAAGTAAGATTAGTCCAAAAAAAAAAAAAAAGCAACCAAAATCAACCAAATGGCAACAAGGGTTTTTATTCTCCTATATTATTTGGATTTTTCCCCCTCCTCCTAAAACTTTCCAGATGCCCTTTGTGAAGTTCTCAAGATAATGATTAACATTATTAAACAAGACTCTAAAAGTTTTGGTACGGACTGACCCATGGGGACACATTGCTATAATTGTTTAAAATGAAATAATAAAAGGGGCGTCTCACAGAGGGCAAAATTTGGACTTACTCGCAAAATGTTGTCTATTTGTCAAAGTCACCCAAAGAGTGATGAGAGGTTAGAATTTGCTGTGAGGACCAGGTGCTCTCAGGAGTCTTCCCCTTGGGGTTCACCTCCCTGGCGCTGCTGGTCCTTGGGTGAAGTTGAATGTTCTCATCAGGATATTATATTGAATGCAACTCTAGTGATCTCTCCCTGGGTGTTTCTGAAGATTCTTTCCCCACGTTCCTTCTACCGAACATGCTTCTGCACACATGCACACACGTGCACACACAGATGTACACACACTCTTCTCTGCTTTCCTCAGCATAGACTGGATGGAGCATTTGTTTCCCTCAACAGTCTCTAGAAGACTGGTGCCATTTTCAAAGAAACTATTCATGTCACGAGTAGCGTGAAGTGCACAGATATCATACTGTGTTCCTGGGAGTGAAGAAAGGTTTAAAAAATGTTGGTTCTTCCTCCCTTTATCAGGCTCATTTATTCCTGTCCTGCTGTCGTCACAGTACCCTACGGTTTGGCAGAACCCAGGACACTCACACAGTGTTAATTGTGATCCCGCTTATTTTTACTTCAAGTCCCATCACTGCAACTACTTCCACTCCCACCGCACACACACACACATTCTCTCTTTCACACGCACACTCACACACACTCACAGACATACACTTTCATACACTCCTCTCATGCACACACACTCTCTCTGCCTCTTACTGTCTTTCACTGACTCTCACACATACACATTCAGACACACACTCTCTCATACATTCTCCCTCTCACACACACACTGGGTCACACACACTCTCTCTCTCATTGACTCTGTCTCACACACACACACTCTTATGCACACACACACCCTCTCTGCCTCTGTCTCTCACTGACTCTCTCAGACACTCTCCTTCTAATGCACACACACTCTTATGCATACACACACTCTCACTGACTCTCTCTCTCACACACACACACACTCTCTGCCTCTTACTGCCTCTCACTGACTCTCTCTCACACACATACACTCTCACTCACTCTCACACACACACTCTTATGCACACACACATTCTCACTGACTCACACACACCACACACTCTTATGCACACACACACACACTCTCACTGTCTCTCTCACACACACTCTTAGGCACACACACATTCTCACTGACTCTCACACATACAGTCTTATGCACACACACACACTCTCACTGGCTGTCTCTCACACACACTCTCACTGACTCTCACACACACACATTCTCACTGACTCTCTCACACACACAGTCTTGTGCACAAACACACACACTCTCACTGACTCTCTCTTTCTTATGCACACACATTCTCTCTCACTGACTCTCATACACACACTCACTGACTCTCTCTTTTTTATGCACACACACACTCTCACTGACACTCTCTCACTTTCTTTCTTATACACACACACTCTCTCACTGACTCTCTCTCATTCACACTCTTATGCACACACACTCTCTCTCACTGACTCTGTCATACACACTCTTATGTACCCACACACTCTCATTGACTCACTCTTACACACACACACACACTCTTATTGTCTCTCACTGACTCACACACACTCTCACTCTCTCTCATACACACTCTTATGTACACACACACTCTCATTGACTCACTCTTACACACACACACACTCTTATTGTCTCTCACTGACTCACACACACTCTCACTGACTCGCTCTTTCACACACACTCTTATGCACACACACACTCTCACTGACTCGCTCTTACACAGACACACTTATTGTCTCTCACTGACTCTCACACACTCTCACTGACTCGCTCTTTCACACACACACCCCCCTCACACCCTCATGTGCTTCCCTTCTGATTGATGGGAGGCCTTGGGATGTCCCTCACCCCTACTGGAAAAGCATGAAATCAAACACAGGGCCTTCCTCCACCTCCAAATCAGTTTCATCTTGCTGACCTCTCGGTAACCCCAGCTTGCTGTTCTGTTTTTCTACTTTCCCTAAAAGCCACTGGCTTTGAGCATGTGGTAACTGGATTCACATTCACACGGTGAAGGCTATCAAGTGATAACCCATTTGTCAGTCTAGCCACTTTCTTCTCTTTTCAATGTCGTCTAGTTAATGACGTACATCCAGACCGCACGCCCTTTTTATTTTTTTTAAAGAAGCAAAACCAAAAAAAACCAAAAAACAAAAAACTAAAGAAATGCTAAATTTGTTGTTAATTTTGGCTATCACCAAAAGGGGAATAAACATGCCAGAAAAAGCAAAACAACAAACAAAAAAAGTGTCCCCTGACTGCTCTGTCTGTGCCTTTCAGCCCGTGCCTCTGGTTGCTCATCTCTGACAGTGTGTGAAATACTTTCTTTCTTTTTTTTTAATTTTTTTGTTCTTTTCTCCTTTCTTATTTGGGAATTGAGTGCTTTTTGTATTATATATATCTATATATATATATATATAT
>CAUYTI010143543.1:0-24645 GCA_963575145.1 Galago senegalensis
CCCAGCTACTTGGGAGGCAGAGGCAAGAGACTCGCTTGAGCCCAGGAGTTGGAGGTTGCTGTGAGCTGTAATGCCACGGCACTCTACCCAGGGGGACAGCTTGAGGCTCTGTCTCAAAAAAAAAAAAAAAAAAAAAAGATAAACTCCTAAGAAAACCTAGGTGGTGTTAGTAGGTAAAATTGTGTTTTTCTAAATCATTCTTTCTAGATGCTTTTTTCTTAGTTTGAGAAATGTTTTAAATGAAAAGTAAACAAAATGAGACATTTTGATTTTTTTCCTTTGTATATATGATTTTGTACATTTTAACCTTTTCACAGAGAAAGTGGAAAGAAAAGATTGCATATCTAAGGAACAGACAAAAAGATCAGCAAGGAATACTTAAATAAATTCTGCTATGTATCTGCTGTAATGCAGTCTTCTAATCCTTCTGCCTATCTCCATATAAATGATTCTGTTCAAGACCATAGATGTTTTCTTCACTAAAAGCAGTAAAGCTCTTTTAGATGAAATGTCTAAAAACATCTTGTAATAACTTGGAGCATGCTGGCAAGAGTAGTCACTTGTGACTATGTGTGAAACCCCCTCAGCCAGTTGATATTGTAATAAGCAGAAATGGTAGCATCACTCCATTATTCAGAAAAGCCAACAGCGTGCTTGTTCCTTAGGCTGCAGCATTCATTAAGAAAAGCTTAGTGGGCTGAAAGCTGGAAACAGATGATAACGGGATATGATTTTCATATTTAATGCTTTCCTTGGAAGAGTATGTGTGCTACAGATTGATAGAAGAATCAACTGCTACTTTACTAAAAGACTTTCAGGTTTGCCCTATAGCTACCGATGGAATCATTCAGCCAAGAAATTAACTTTTTCTCCTTTTACCTGCTTTATATATCTGCTAAGCAGGCTGCCTGGCTGCCAGTAAATGTTATTATGCAGTTAACTGTTTGGTATTTAAGACTCTTATCAGAAAAGAAACAGAGGCCACACTATTTTGTTTTTATAGTAGAAGGAAGGTTTTAGTTTTTCTTTCTTCTGTGCATTAGCAGGCATTAATCTGAGTTTATAGGAAGTTTGAGTTTTCCTTCCCCATAGATTAAAAAGTTTAAAAAAACCGTAGAATTTAGAGCATTCTTTAAACTGAAAGATGCAAAACACCCAGCAACCTTGACCTATATAAAAAGGCCTTTAATGATAAATGATGTATATGCCATTCGATGTTGTAGGCTGAATGTGGTACGATGTGATAGACTTCTAAACCATTCGGGCAGTTTTTCTGTTTGACATTTGGTCGTGAAATAATTGATGTGTTTTTAATCTATAGGCCAGTTTGTTCTTTCTATGCCATTCTTGATAGACACATTCTTAGTACAGCAGTGTCAATAGTACTTAAGTAAAATGGGAGACTCTTTTTTCCTCTGTTTGCTCTACTGACTCCTTACATACTGTTATGGAGTCTCCTTTTAAGTCATATTTACAATTAGGGCAAGAGACACATAGTTGATGATCCCTTAAAATGTTACATGTAATAATTAGAAGAGAAGTCTTCTCTTTTATACCAAAAGATGTCACCCTTCTTAAAAGCTTTGACTCTTGACTATGTCACAGTCAATTAGGTAACATTTTGAGAAATTTACATCTTGTCTTTTCTGATTTTCTAGTAATGTTTGATCAAAATTAAAAGTTAATTAAAAGTTAAACATATTTCAGTAAAATCATGATTGTTAATCTTTATTATATACTAATTCCTGAGTGATTTCTATTATATGAGTTATGTTTTATTTTTTTAGTGCAAATCTGAGTTCCTCCTTTTTGGGGCACTCTCTGTGCCAGAGCTATTGTCTCCAGGCACTTTCCTAACACACAGTACAATCTCACTGGTTGAATTCACTACATATTTGTTGAGCAACTGTTCTGTTTGAGAAGCCATAGTAGGCTCTCCATTAATGCCATCATTCTTGCCTTCTAGAAGCAGTGTTCTTCTAAGACACAGGCTAACATGTGATAAGTGCTGCTTACATGGGACAGGTGTGAGCTACAGAAGAAAGTGTGGCTTCCTCTGAAATCGGTGTCCTAAGCTTTGTGGAGGAGGTGGTGTGTGAGATGGTGTCAGAGGATGGGCAGGATGTTAGTGGGGGGTGTTGTAGGTGTATGAAGTGTTTGAAGAAGCAGAAAAACCCAGTGGGGGGTTATTCCGTCTGGCTGAAGTCTGAAATTCTCATAAGGAAATAGTAGAAAATTAGATAGGAAAGGTGCATCATAGGATTTGGTACCTGGAACTAAGGTACCAGGCTCAAGAACTGCGATTCCTTCCTTGAATTATCATGTGTGCATGTGTGTGTTGGAGCAGATGAAGAACTGTGAACAGAGAAGTTAGCACAGGTATGTAGTTGTAGGAAGATGAGGCTGGCGAGGCTGTACAGGATGAACCTGTGGAAGGTGGAGCTGAGGAAACCAGGGCCAGTTCAGACAGGAGGAATTAGCTGGGGGCCTGTATTGGGAGTGATTGTTGGCTTCGAAAACACTAATGAAGGGTATAGGATCTATTGCATTGGGGGTAATTCTGAATTATAAAAAGATATTTTTTTAAAAAGTGGTTGTACTGGGGCGGTACCTGTGGCTCAAAGGAGTAAGGCGCCGGCCTCATATGCCAGAAGTGCCGGGTTCAAACCCAGCTCTGGCTAAAAACCGCAAAAAAAAAAAAAAGTGGTTGTATAACATTCAACCATAAGCAGTAACTTGGACCCCAAGAAAAGTTACCAAGTAGTGAGTATCTGTTTTTTAAATATGTTAAACTCCTGGCTCAGTTTTGGTTAAGACATCCATTGTTTGCGTGCATCCAGTGGCTGCTCTTTAGAATCATGCATTCTCTTGAAGGATTAATCACTCATTTAATCATCCATCAAGCTTATTTCCACTATTAATTTACTTAATAAACTTTTTTTTTCAGGTTATAATTTTTTTTTGTTGTTGTTTTAGAGACAGAGTCTCACTTTGTCACCCTTGGTAAGAGTGCTATGGCATTACAGCTCACAGCAACCTCCAGCTCTTGGGCTTAGGAGATTCTCTTGCCTCAGCCTCCCAAGCAGCTGGGACTACTGGTGCCCGCTGCAACGTCTGGCTATTTTTTTGTTGCAGTTCGGCCAGGGCCGGGTTTGAACCTGCCACCCTGAGTACATGGGGCCAGTTCTCCACTCACTGAGCCACAGGCACTGCCCTACTTAGTAAAATTTTAAAAAATATAGCAAAGAGACAAAGTTCAGGCCCCATTTGAATGCTCACAGATTTTATTATCATTTAATAATTCTTCCCCTCTGTTATTTTTTTTTTTTTTTTTTTTTTTTGAGTCAGGGTCTTATTTAGTTGCCCAGGCTGGAGTGTGGTGGCATGATCATAGCTCACTGCAACCTCACTGTAATCTTCCTGCCTCAGCCTCCTAAGTAGCTGGAACTACAAGTGCCTGCCATCATACCTGGTTAAGTTTTTTCTATTTTTGGCAGAAACAAGGTCTTGCTCTTCCTCAGGCTGGTTTTGAACTCCTGACCTCAAGCAATCCTCCCACCTTGGCCTCCCAGAATGTTAGGATTATAGGCATGAGTTATTGAACCTGGCGTATTATCATTTTTTATTTTGGGGTATACTCTAATCCTTTTTGTCTCTAGGCATATTCTTCTGGTTGCTCAATTTTTTGGTATAAGCAGTGATTATGGAGTATATGTAAAAACATATCAAATGCTTGTATTCAGATGAGATGGAGATGGCATTTGTGAATGATAGTATAAATTTTAGGATAAGAGTTGTCAAAGGTCCTTGAATGCCCTACCATGCTATGAGATATATTCTACTAGCAGTAGAAATGACTGATTATACTGTTAGGGCTGGAGAATTGGGGAAGACCAAGGCATTTCATCCCAGGGCTAAAGGCTAGTTGAGGAGTATCACTTCCATTGTCAGAACCTTCACTGTAAGAATCACGTGGAGAATAGTTATGCAGGTTGTTACACCCCCGTCTAATACTAGTAGTATTGATGAGAAATGATCACTACACTTTTACTCTGCCAGATGCTGCATTAACACTTTATACGTATCCACTCATTTACTCTCAGCAACTCTAGAAAGAGACCCTATTGTTCTCCCCACTTTATAGTGAGGCTCAGAAAAGTTAACGTGTCCAATACTACACAGCTAGTACTAGGCAGAGCCAAAATTCAAACCCAGATCACTTGGCTTCAGGATCCATGCTATAAGTCATCTTGTTACCCTACCTTCTAGTGCAGTGGTTCTCAACCTTCCTAATGCCCCGAACCTTTAATACAGTTAAAGGGGGTCATAATCCACAGGCTGAAAACCACTATTCTAGTGGTAAATGCTCTTCAAAATTCCTGGTGAAATAAAAAAAACTTTAAGCGCTGGATTTTTACTTACCTTGGGAGGAAGTGAAGTGGTCTTTCTTGGTACTGTAATATTCCAGCTGAATTTGGTGAGCCACAGCAAGCACAGCTCCTGCCTCTACAGTGCTCATGTTTGCAATAAAAAGAGCATCCATTTCCACTGGCTCTGTTGGGCAGAAGAAATACCTTATAAGTCTACTGAAGAAGAACGTGAAGGGAAAAAGCCTTCATAGCCAAAGGGGACAGTTGTGTGCCTGGTGTGCAGGGATGAGCTGTGCAATGGCTTTAGCCATGGATTTGAGTGGGTCAGGAGAGATAGCTAAGCTGTGACCAGGAGCAGCTCCACTGCAGGACAGACATCAGACAGAGAAGATTACACCCCAGTGTGAGATGATGGGAAGGTTCTTCCATTCCTGATGGGACAGACCACTGCTTCTAAAATCTGAAGCAGTATTTGTAGGACCAGGGAAGCCACTATAGGGCTAGGCTCATCTCCTGACCTTGTGGAAGAGAAACCTGATTGAAACAAATAATATAGCAAGAGGGAAAGGGGCCCTAAAAGTATACTGAAATGTCTCCATTAATGAGCAAATGAGTTAGGTTGGAATCCCCTGGAAACAGATCTTAAAACAAGGATTTGAGTATATACTTTATCTGGGAAGCAGTCCTAGAAAACACAGATAGGAGAGGGAGAAAATTGATTTGGAGAAGGGGAAGCAGCTTATAAGAGTGTGTGATTGAGTGAGTTAATGCTGGGAGGACCTATGTGCAGCTCCATTCAGGAACTTTGGAAGACTATATAGGTAGAACATTGCTCAGAGGTATTCCACCTGAGGGGAATGTTTTCCCTTCATCGCAGGTGTTGATTGTGTGCTGTGCCTGGTTCCTCTTCTGGAACCAAGAGAAGTCCTCAGGCCAAGAGGCACAGGTGCTTGCAGGAGGACACTGGCATGTACTGGGAGGGAAAGGACCCAGGGATACAGGCCTTTCCTTCCCTGCTAAGGGAAAGAACAGTGACTGGAGGAAGTAGAGGGTTGGGTGATTAGTTATCTATATGAGCCTTATTTCTTATCCTTACTAGCCCATGGTTCTGTCTTTACCTACTGCTCAACTATAAATAATAGAAAAATCTCCCTGGAGTGAGGCTCTGAGTAGTTGCCTTCACAGAGATGGTGACTTTCACCTCTGCTATCCTGTGGCTGTATTTTGGCTGTATTCAACTTAGAGCCATGGTAAGTCAGAAGGTAGTTTCTCTGTGTTCAACAGGACTCTTTTACATTAATTGCTTTTTTATTTATATGTGTTTCTATTCAGAAAAAAAATTAGAAATTCACCTGAATAAAATTCACCCTTTTCACATGATGGCCCTAACACTAGATCTATAGACTTTTTTTTCAGGAGAGAGTAGAAAATATTCTCTCCCAGCTAACTAGATCATGAGCTCATACAGGAGAAGGCCCAGACTTAACCACTCTGCACCTGCTGACTTGGGAGGAGCAAGAGAGGAGAGCTGTTCTCTGAGTGAGTATGCACCTCATTCCATGTGGAGTTAGAAGGCAAATGAATTTTGCACTTTCCACATCCTGTTTCCTTTTGGGGATACCTTCTAAGTAGCTAGTGGAGAGTGTGGCTCAGATTAATAGCTAACATGTTGGTCTTTCAGACACTGTTCTAAGGACTTTGTATATCTATTCACATATAAATACACACATTTGTTAACAGCAACCTTACAAAATAAGAGCTGATTTAATACCTGGGTTATGGATTAGAAAATAAAGCCTCAAAGAAATGAAGTAACTTGTCCCTAGTTCACACAGCTGGTAAGTGGTAGAGTGAGGATTCTATTCCAGCAGACTAGACCAGAGCCTTAACTAAGTAAATACACAGCCTGCTCTTCCATTACCGAAAGAAAGAATTTGCTTAGGAAAATAGTGGAATAGGGCTTTTCTGTAAGAGTTTTAGTTTTACTTTCATAGTCAAGAATGAAAGAGTGGGGGGAGGTAAGATGGCCAACTAGAGCCAGGTTTCAACTGAAGCTCCCATCCAGAAGGAGAGATAATGGTGAGAATGAACCCAATAAAGCTGAAAGTCGGGACCTGAGCTGAGAGAGAAGACTGATACTTGCACGTCATCCCTGCTGAGACAAGCAGCAACTCCAGGGAAGCAAATTTCAGGTAAAAAAAAACCTATCCCAAAGAGTACGAGAGTCCGTCTCCTCCCTAAGTGAGTGGCTTGCTGTGTGCTCTCTACAGAAGACCTCTATTTCACCACACAGGAGAGAGCTGTTGACGGCTGGGACCACGTCTCCAGAGAGATCCGATTTTGAGCTGGAGGCATTCTCTCATCTGGCATAAAAGTTGAACAAATATTTTCCCTGCCTTTCTGAACTCCCAGTCCACCCTTCCCCCCTCTCCTGGTGGTCTGAAAGCCTACCCACTGCAGAGCCCAGGAGTGTCTGGTAGTTCTTTGCTAGGGCTGAGCATTGTATGGGCCATGGCACAGCTGTGCTAAAACTGTGACTCTCTCAGAGGCAGAAAGACACAAGGAGGGGGGCGGGATCTGTCCCAGTGCGTGGTGGAACCCGCACACAGCACCTCTGACATGGTGACACACTCCTGTAGGGGTTAAATTTGGGAGAGACACCTCCCCAATTCTGAGGACTGCCAGAGGGAGCCAGACCTCACCCTGCAGGGGTATCAGAGGAGGAATGAGACTGGGGCAGAGGCGCAGTCTCTGAGGGAGAGAACACTGTAGCATTAACCCCTGACATGGAATAAACTTAGGGAGTCAGGCTTCAACTCCCCCCTGCAGGCTGGTGGCAGAGTGTGGTGGCCTGGCAAGGAGGCATTGACTCCTCCTTTGACTCTGGCAGGCACAAATCCCCGGCACATTTGCTCATTGGAGGGAACTGGGCCACAGCCCCACAGGGTTACCAGTGACTGGGCATGGCGGAGGTGTAAGGTGGGGAAGAAAGCACCAATCCCCCTGGACTCTTTTGCTGGGCAGGGCTTTCTGACTTCACAGAGCAGTAGAGAGAATCACACTTGAGCTGCCAGTGGTCCCCTGCTGTCTGGTTGCTGGAGACCTTTTGAACTCTTGCACTGAAATAGCGATTGTGCTGCCCAGGACAATTGCTTTGGAACTTTTAACCTGGGCCAGCCACCCGGAGGCCCTCCAAGGTTGAGCCCTGGTTGTTTTGTAGTGTGAGGGACTGATTCTCCTTTTCCAGTTGTTGCCTGTAGGGTACAGCTGAAATTTCAGCCCAAAGCCACTGATTCACTAGGATTGAACAGAGGCTGGCTGAATACAAGACAGAGCCACCTAGCCCATCACACCAAGCAGGTCCCCAGAGTCTCAGGCTATAAGACTAAAAGGGACCTTCGTAAAGCTATAGGGGAAAAGCCACAGTCACCAGTCCCAGCTCTTTGCTAAAGGGCTGGTTGGTTAACTACAACACCTGGAGCCCTCAATCCAATCTCACCTGACCAGTTTCACTAACCAAACTATGAAAAATAATCATGGGGCAGAACCAGTGGAAAAACTCTGGCAACATGAATAATCAGAGTAGATCGACTCTCCCAAGGAATGACTAAGGAGACACAACAGAAGACGCCATTCATAAACAAGTGGCTGAAATGTCAGAAATCAAATTCAGAATTTGGATTGCAAATAAGATTAATAGAATGGAAGTAAAGTTGGAATTAGAAATTCAAGGAGTAGTTTAAAAGTTGTCTCAATAAATCAGTGAATTCAAAGACAAAATTTCCAAGAATTTAGACACAATGAGGAAAGAATTGCAGACCTCAAAGAACTGAGAAATATAATAGAATCCCTCAGTGATGGAATGGAGCAGGCAGAAGAAAGGATCACTGACATTGAAGACAAAGCTTTTGGATGCTCCCAAAGGCTCAAAGAGGTAGAGAAGTGGAGAGCAAAAACGGATCACTCCCTGAGAGAGTTGTGAGACTACTCCAAAAGAGCAAACATTCGCCTTATAGGAATTCCTGAAGGAGAAGAGGATGGTCCTAAAGGCACTGATGCTCTACTCCAGGATACAGTGGAGGAGAATTTCCCAAGCATGGCAAGAGATAACAGAAATTCAGATAGCAGACAGTTTCAGAACCCCAGCATGACTCAATCCAAATGAAGCACCTCCTAGATACCTTGTAATTAACTTTGCCAAAGTTAATATGAAGCTAGAATACATTCTTCTTAGTAAAGTATCTCAAAAATGGAAGAAAAAGTATCCAGTGTACTCAGTACTACTATGAAACCAATATATAATCACCCACACTTTCATACAAAAGATAAAACACAACTATAGCCCAGGATGAAGGAGGGAAGAGGAGGGAGAGGGAAGGGGAGAGGGGAGGTCTGGTGGAGGGAGGGTAATTGGTGAGACCTCACCTATGGTGTATATTGCAAGGGTACATGTCAAATCTATTAAGAGTAGAGTATAAATGTCTTAACACAATAAGTAAATGAGGTGAAGGCTATGGTAACCATAGCCTTGATGTAAGCATTCCAAATTGTATATAAAATCAGCACATTGTATAAATGAATTAATATACTCAGTTATGATTTAATAAAAAATTGTTAAGAGAAAAATAAATACTCACCAACCCAGAAATGGAAAAAAAAAAGAATGAAAGAAAGACAACAATTTATTCATTTTTTTGATAAATGCGTTTCATTATTTAGATGTTTAAGCTATAACACTAAGTTTTTACAAGCTGGTAAATACTGACAAGTTATTTCTCCCACAAAACTATAATCACATATTCCCAGGCAGTATAAATACATAGTTGAATTAACATTACTACACATCATCATTTTATAAATTAAATGATAATATAATAATATATAGTAAAACAAATTATCGAGTATCCATATTTTAAGTTACACAGCTCAAAAGGCATATGTAAAATATTAGATGTCTGTTCAATTTATTGGCAGAAACCCAATTCCTTTTTTTTTTTTGCAAAATGTTGAGAAGGAAAGAAAATCATGCATCAACCAAAAATAAATTGATAAACAACTTCTGGTATATGTGGGGGGAGAATTACATATATTTCAGAAATTTTATGATTACGAATTATTTTACAATTGTAATTTGCAAATGCAATTAACTTTAAAGCATCTCTCCCTTTTAAAAATATTTACTAAATTAAGGAGCATATCTCTATATGCTCTGCACAACACAAAGGCAACACTTTGCTAAAATATTTAATACCCCCTTCTATTCATTTTTGAGGCCCTCCATCTTAAGTTGTACCCCAGAGTGAAACAGTAAATTAACTATGAGGCTTTTTGCCTGAAGCCATTAAGAACATGTGCTTCTTTAGAATGTCGATTTTCAAAATAGAGGGTTTTTATAATAGCACAAAATGAGATTCAAAGAAAGATATTAAATAATCACTCTGAGGCTTGGTAAAAATAAAAACAAAAGACAATTGTTAAGTAAACCTGCTTTCTACTGGTATAAAACACGAGAGGTGTAAGACCCAAAGGCCCTGCTCTCACTATCTGAAACACCTAGGCGAACCACAGAAGCTCTACTTATCTAGATTGTTCATAGTTCCTGGAATTTTAGTTCTGTATGACATTTAAAATATATTATGCTCAGTATTTTGGCAGCTGATCTAAATTTCTTATATAGGTACTGATAAGATTCTGGCATGGGGCTTGGCTCCTGTAGCTCAGCAGCTAAGGTGCTGGCCACATACACCAGAGCTGAAGGGTTCGAATCCAGCCCAGGCCTGCCAAACAATGACAGCGCAACCAAAAACATAGCCAAGCATTGTGATGGGCGCCTGCAGTCCTAGCTACTTAAGAGGCCGAGGCAAGAGAATCACTTAAGCCCCAAAGTTAGAGGTTGCTATGAGCTATGATGCCATAGCACTCTATCCAGGGTGACTTAGTGAGACTCACTCTCAAAAAAATATTCTGGCATGGGAATAGATTTAAACCAGATATAACCCAATCTTTTCAGGAAAGGTTATTTGGTACAAATGATAAGCACATTTGAAATGCTGAACAGCAAAAATCTTTTGTTAAGTGTCCAAAAAGGTTGACTGTAACCCAAACAGAGAGGTTGCAGTTCTATCAAGCTTGTTGCCTGGCAAAACTGCTTTATAATACTCCTGTGAAGCTTCATTAGACTTACCCACAAGCCAACATGTTGTCTGACACATATGACAGATTAGGTCCTGTCTCAAGTTTTACTTCTAGGGCAACAACATCAGGCCCCCACTTTTACTGAATGCAGCAGTTGTCTCTATGGCCGTCAGAGTCTGTGAAGAACAGCTGCATCTTGGGATACTACTTGTAGTGGAGTGACGGGGAAGAAGGAGAAAGAAGAGGATGAGAAACATAAGTCATTTAACAAGAAGTTAATTTTTGTAATACTCCTTCAGATAGTACAAGGGATTACGGAAGTTCTACAGGAGAACAAATGCTGATTTCTTGTTCTTTAGAAGACTTTCCAAATTTCATATACTTATGTTTCATGAAATATTCTATTATTAGAAAAAGATATTCTTTATGCAGCCTGATAAAAGAAATCTTAGTGCCTAGATCTTTTTTGGAAAGGACTCTGGGGACGACTATCACAGTTATTATAGTATACATATATGCAGCAGTCTTGCTTTTCGTTATCTGTCTCCTAGAAATAAAAGCTTTGGTTCAAAACTGCAAAATTATAGTCTTTCTGTTGCAGCATTATTTTTAGTAACAAAAACATGAAAGCAATCTGAATGACCAGCCATAGAGGGTTGGTTGAACTAGGAAGAGTGGGTAGCTCAGAATCTGCATATATTGTGCAGAATCGGGTGCATTCCTCATGATGTAGAGGTGTCCAGGGTGGATTGTTAAGACAGAAAAGCAAGTTGTATAGGATTGCATGCAACATGCTCTCACTTTTATACAAATACCCAAACCCTAATCTGTAAGGAATTTGTTTCGTGGAGTTTGGAGGTATGAAAAGGCGTACTAAGTGGTTTAAAGGAGGGAAAGGGATTCAATGAGATGTAGAAAAATAAATAACTTGTTCCTTACATACCTGCATTGAGTCTTGTTCTATAATTTAATAATGTTAATACAATTTTAAGAAGTAAGCATATGAGAAAGGAATGGGGATGTGGATAATCCATTTTAGGCAGAAGCAGCCTGCCCATGGATGAGACTGTTGTTTTAATTGTGGGAGAGTATGAGTTGCTCAGATCCCACAGAATTATAGAAAATATTAGCATTCTGTCCCTTGGATGCATTTCTGCACATTTCTTTCATGAACAGGAAACTCTAAGAGACACAGTTTAACCTGAGCTGCCCTGTGTGGGAATTATGGAGCATATATAGAACTTCCTGAATTGTATCATAAGAGGAAAGAGACATCACCATTTTTAGACACTAGTCAACCTTCTCTTCCTCACTTTAAAACTGTACCTAACTTTGTTTTGCTTTGATTGTGGCAGTTGCTTAGGCCTAAAAATGTTAGGAGAAGGTGGTCTGGGGTGTATGTGTTTATTTGAAAGTTACCTACTGATAGGATCTGGGAATACTGGCTTTCTCTTGGCACTTTTATCTGCTTTTCTTCTACTCTTCCCATTTACCCTGATTTACCCTACGTAGATTTCACTGTTTATTAGATATAAATTCTATTCAGGGTCTGTTTTAGTGAGACCTGATTTTTTTACTCATTGAATTTAGCAAGAAATTAGATATAGATTTTTATGTTTGCTTATTTAAAAAATCTGTGATTTAGTTAACACAACTGAGATTTAACTGCTTCAGTTTTGAATATCGTACCATAAGAGGTATGCATTGAAGTTCTTATGTATCTAAATTTAAATCCTGCTCTGTGACTATGGGCAAGCTGCTCAACCTAGCTAAATCACTAAGAGTAGGGATAATAGTAATAATGGTTATTTTGATTAGATAAATCTTTTAGGTCATGCTTGGTACCTTGTAAGTGTTTGCTAAAAGTTCATTGTTTCTGCCACCACCCATCCTCATCACCATCATCGCCATCATCACCATTTTTATTTTCCATTAGGGTCGTCTTACATTGATTTTAGGTTCTGGCCACTTATCTAAGAGAGTGGAGAGGTTGGTGGTGTGGGTAGACATTCTACCTATGAATTGAGAAAACAAGAAGTAATACTACCTGATGGTGACAACTCATAAAGATTGATTTTATAATGACTTACCCTACAAAATAACTTACAGAACACATCATTGAAGTCTAATTTAGATAGACTTAAAATTTAGATAGTTCCCACAATTGTGGTATTTAATGTTCATAGACATTTTGTGGTCTTAGTTCTATGAATTTAGTGTGACTCTTACCTATCACGGTGGCAAAATCAAAGAATAGTTAATAACCACATTGGCATGGTGTATCAGGTTTATAGGGCTGCTATAACAGAATACACAGACAATGTGTGTTCAACAGCAGAAATATATTTCCCACGTTTCTGGAGGCTGGAGGCTCCAGATCAAGGTGCTAGCTAGATAGGTGAGACCTGTCTCCTTAAATTGTGAAAGTGAATTCTCTCTGTGTCTTCACATGGCTATTTCTCTGTGTGCACAGGGAAATCTCTGATGTTTCTCTCTCTTCTTATAAGGACATCAGTCCTACTGGTTGATGTCCCAACCTTAAGGCCTAATTTAACCTTAATTACCTCTTTAAAGACTTTATCTCCAAATATAGTTGCTTTGGGAACTAGTCTTGAACATACAAATTTTGGAAGAACAACAGAACATGGCAAAGTAAAATAATTCCTTCAGGATTGTTGCATGTGAATTATTATTAATGGATTTTTTAAAAAATTGAGTGTGACTTAAGGACTTGAATACATAGAAATTAAGAGTAATAATTACAGGCCAGGTGCAGTGACTCACACTTGTAATCCCAGCACTCTGGGAGGCTGAGGTGGGTGGATTGCTTGAGCTCACGAGTTTGGGCATTGTAGTGGGTACTTGTAGTCCCAGCTACTCAGGAGGCTGAGGCAGGAGGCTTGCTTGAACCCAAGAATTTGAGGTAGTAGTGAGCGATGATGCTACAGCACTCTACCCAGGGTGACAGAGTGAGACTCTATCTCCATTAAAAAAAAAAAGCAATAATTATATTGTATGAAAAACTGAAAATTTGGTCTTATAGCTTTATTTCCATTCCACATTCATCTTGCTAATTTTCATTCTCTTATCTGTAAAAAAAATTAAGAAAAAATAAAGATTTCCTTAGTATTTTGCAAAATATGAAATATAACGTATTTTTTTTCAAAGTCCAGTCATGGTCAAGATCCACTTGCTTTGAATACTGTAGTTCAAAATGATTAAGAATTCATTATAACAGTTTTTCACTTGCTGATATCCCCTTGTCTGACCCTCCTCTTTCCTCCAGTAAAGATGAACTTTAGATTTTAAAAGTCATCTTCTGTTCACTAAAAAATCTTTTTAACATGTTCATTTGCTTTGCGGTTACTTGTTCCAACTCCCACCATTTTTTTAAGACTGCAGATAGATAACTATGATGGGAAAAGTAAGAACTGAACTAAAATCTTGGATTATAGATTTATCAATAGCACTCAACTGCAGAATTTAAAAGGAAGATGTGGAAAAGTTGGTCATTATGTCGGATCCTTACATACTTATACATGCTCCTTCTTTGCCAATAATGCCTGTCTCTCAAAAACTTTTTCAATTTCTAACATTATTCCTGTGTCAACAATAATGTGAAACATGGCATTTTCTTTTCAGCTTCCCTAGCTCAGAAACTGCTTTGAGAAGACACATAATAATGTTCAGAATTTAAGAGTAAAGAACACCCTATTTCCTGTTGCTAAGCCAACAAAATGACAGACTCTTTTAAAAAAGAAGAGAGATACCTGTCTTAGGGCCCGATCTTAGCAAGTGGGAACGTCGCCAACCTACAGAAGCCCAGCTTGTATTTTACTGGAGCCAATATTTTGCTTTGCAGATGTTGAGCTAATTCAAATGTAGCATTACCTTATAGGAAGCAGCAGTTAATTTTTATAGGTTTCTCCTATTTTTTATTATAAAAGTTTAAATAATTGCTTATGGGAATATAAAATGGTACAACTGCTTTGGAAAGCAGTTTGGCAGTTTCTGAAAAAGTTAGACATATAATTCCCATTTGAACCAACAATTTCTTTCATAGGTACATCTCAAGAGAAATGAAAAGATATGTCCACACAAAATCCTGTACACAAATGGACATGGCAGCATTATTCATGATGGACAAAAAGTAGAAACAACTCAAATGTTTGCCTAATGAATAAACAAAATAAGGTATAATAGTACAGAATATTATTCAGCCATGAAAAGGAATGGAATACTGATACATGCCACAACCTAGAAAACATTATGCTAAGTGAAAGAAATCAGTTAATAAAGACAATAATTCATTTATATAAAATGTCTAGAATTGGCAGATTTTTAGAAAGCAGTCAGGGAAGATGGGAAGTTACTGCTAAAAGTTATGGAGTTTCTTTCTAGGGTGATGACTATACTAAAAAACCACTGAGTTATATACTTTAAAAGGAATTTTATGGTATATGAATAAGCTTAAATCAAGTTAAATTGGAAAAAAGAGAAGATGGAAATAACAATGTTCATATTCCTGACGTAATCCTATACAAACCTTTTAGTGAATTTCTTTTTCCTGTGTTTACAGCATTACATAGGTGTAAGCATGCTGACTAGATAATTTCATTTACCATATCTAAGCATTTTCCTTATTAGGAGATAGTCTTCACTTGCCTCATTTTTATGACTTCATATTCTTTTCCTATTGTATAGTTATACAAGTTGCTTCCAAGTTTTCATGATTTTAAGTAATGTTATAAATGAACTTGTTTGTCTTTTTATTTCTGTATTGTTTTATTAAGAAACCAAGTTTTCATGGAAATATTTCTAATTTTAGTCATTTGCCATATAATATTTTAATCAACAACAGACCACATATACAACAGGATTCCCATAAGATTATAATGGAGCTAAAAAATTCCCATCTTTTAGTGACATTGTGACATTTACATAGCATAACACATTGCTGTGATTATGGTAATGCTGTCCTAAGCAAACCTATGGCAGTGACAATGGCATAAAAGTATAGTGTATAGTCTCTTTGGAAAGAAATATGGAAAGTCCTCAAAGATCTCAAATTAGACCTCCCATTTGACCCTCAGTCCCATACTAGACATTTACCCAGAAGAAAAAAATCATTTTACCTTAAGGACATTTGCACTAGATTGTTTATTATAGCTCATTTTGCAGTTGCCAAGATGTGGGAACAAGCTGAATGCCCATTAACTTAGGAATGGATTAACAAATTGTGGTACATACACACCACACTATTCAGTCATAAAAAAAGATGGAGAGTTCACATCTTTTGTAATATCCTGGATGGAGTTAAAATACTTTCTTCTTAGTAAAGTATTACAAGAATGGAAAAGCAAATATCCAGTGTACTCAATACTAATATGAAGCCAGTAGATAGTCCAGTGCATGCCTAAATAGGAGAAAAACTCATTTCCGCTCATGTTGGGGGGAGGGAGAATGAGAAAGGGGAGAAAGAGGGGGATTTGGGGTGCTGCCACTTATTGGTCACAGGGTAGAGGTGTTGGTATATCTTTTGGGTGGGGGACATAACCACAAGACAAACTCTGCCTAACTAAATCAAATATTTTGACCTGGTTGCTTATACCCCCACATTAACCTGAAATAAATTTACTTAAAAAATAAAAAAAAAGTATAGCACCTGCAGTTATGTATAGTGTGCATACATAATATTTGGTAATGACTATAAACTCCTATGCTGCTGGTTTATGTACTGGCTATACCATACTTTCATTGTTATTAAAGTGTACTCCTTCTACTTATATTTTTAAAAAGTTAATTGTAAAACAGCTTCAGGAAGATATTCTGGAGAAAGCATTGTTGCCATAGGAGAGGACAATTCGATATATGCTAAAAGCCTCTAAAGTCCTTCCAGTGGGGCAGGATAAGGAGGCGGAAGACAGTGATACTGATGACCCTGACCCTGGGTAGGCCTAGGCTAATGTGTATGTTTGCATTTTAGTTTTTAACAAATAAGTTTAAACAGTAAAAAAAATAAAATAAATTTTAAACAGAAAAGAAACTTATAGAATAAGGATATAAAAAAAGGTCTTTGTACAGCTGTACAGATATTTGTGTTTTAAGTTAAGTATTGTTACAGAAGATTCAAAAGGTTAAAAACAATTTATAAGTTTATAAGGCAAGAAAATTATAGTGAACTAAGTTTATTATTGAAGGAAGAAAAATTTTTTGAATAAATTTAGTGTGTAGCCTAAGTGTATATAGTGTTTATAAAGTCTACAGTAGTATACACTGCTCTCCTGGGCATTCCCAGTCACTAGCCATTCACCGAACTACCAGGGCAACTTCCAGTCCTGTAAATTCCATTAATGGTAAGTGCCCTATGCAAGTATATCTTTTTTTACCTTTTATGCCATATTTTTACTGTATCTTTTCTATGTTCACATGAGTTTAGATACATAAATACTTAATATTATGTTGTAGTTGCCTACAGTATTCAGTACAGAAACATGTTGTACAGGATTATATTCTAACTCAACAGGCTGTATCAGGGGTGAGGACCCTTTTCATGTTGAAAGCTGTATTAATTTAGCCATTATCAAATAAGGGCACATTCAAGAAACTTCAGCTAGATATACTTAAAAATATGCATTATTTTGTGAAAATCTAACTACTATACTTAGTAATTTCAAAAAATGAAAAATATTTGTTAAAGTTAACCTTTTAATGACTTTGTTGTGTTTGCTTTTTTTGGAAAGCATTTGGATGTTTGGTTGTAGCATGGAGGTCCACGGCTTCAGTTGATCCCCCTAGATGGATTTCAGTCATTTGTGACTGTAAGGGCATCTTGATTTGTGTTAGGGAGGAGAATGTAGATTTGCACCAATAAGCAGTTGAAAAGCAAGAAAGCATTTTTGGGGCATGTTGCCAATGGTGTGGATATTCCACTGCATTTTTCCATATTTCAAACTGGATCTTTTTTAGCATCGAACAATGACTTTTAAAAAAGAATGGTTAAAGTTTACCTTTTTTTTTTCTTTTTAAGAATTTGGGAAAAAAAAAAAGAAGTTAACTGATGACTTCATACTGAACCTCAGAGTCAAAGCATTCCATAATAGACATACTCTTTTTTGACAATATGTAGGTTACTTTCTTTGAATTATTACTGTTTTATTGCTTAATATTTCAATGCAGCAGTCATCTGATTTCGGAGTGTATTCATCTTTGTTCGTTCTTTACGAGGTTTTTGTTTCTAGTCCTTATCTTAAACGTTGTTATTGTTATTAAATTTTAAGCCTCTTTAATTTTGTGAAGCAAAAAGTGGAAACCTGATAAACACATGTATATGTAAAAAAAATTAAATTAAAAAATTAAAAAATGGTTAACTTCTTATTTTTTTTCCAAAGTCTGAAAAAAAAAAAGATAGTTATCTATCTCCATAGATAACTTTAAAATGTTATCTACAGAGAGCTCAATCAATTCTGTCTGTGGTTCTTCAGGTGCCTTGGTGATATAAACTAGGTGAGGCTAAAATGCAAATTTGAATGTGACGTCATGATTCTTAAACTTGGAGAATTTTTCATGGTATTATCCAATTAATAAGTCTCTGATAGCTTTCTATTCATATGATTTGCATATATCATCCTGTTTATCAGTGACCTTTGCTAACTAGGAAAAATGTTCATCTGAAATTTTCTTTTAAAGAATTAGTTTGAGAAAAGATAGCTTTTTTCAAAATGGTTGGATTTTTTGCCACATATCATATGTAGACTTTGTTTTACCTTGCAAAGAAATATTCAGTCACTTTGGATGAATCAACTGATACTATGGAAATAAAGATTTTTAGGACTTACAGGTCCTTTGTTACACAGCATCTTGGCACAGGGTCTTGTACTTGATATATATATGTGCATGTGTATGTGTATATATATTCCTTTTGAAGTATGGCATGAAGTGGTTCTGTGAAGTTGAGGGCTAATTCATGCTGATGAACAGTTAAGGTTCTCCCTGAAAGAGGCAGTTGTTTGTGCTTTGAAATGTTACAGGGTCTAAGCATCCTACAACTTCACAATGCATTCTGTCACAATTCCTGCATCACTGAATGGCTTCCTTTTCCCCCCAAGAATATAAGCTACTTTATAAGTTGCTTCAGTGGCATTATTTCCAGGTCTTATTTGTGCTTGGAAGAATCGTCTTTGCTTTCACTTTTCATCTTTTAATAACTACAATTACAACCTCCAATGCCTCTCCCTCTAATTTAAAATATTTGTGGTTCTTATGAGTGTTGTAAGAACATCGAATTTCTTTGCTGTTGATATTGTAGTAGCACAAAGCAAGCAGATCATCTCATTTTTAGCAGAAATAAGATACTATTGCAATTCCTAATCCTCATTTAAAATGTTTTCTTCCTTCCTTTCTCCGCACCCTTGACAACACTTATTACTGCCCTTCGTAGTGAATTATTAAAATTTTGTTTCAGCAGCATCCATTTTAAATAGTTTATAAATTGGACTTTCTCATACCAGAAGCAGGACTCAGTCACCCTGACACAGTTCCAGTTCCACTCCATCTCCCCACTTGCATTTCCTCACTGTGGTTAATCTAGGGCATCTGTCCCACACACCTCCTCCCTGGTTACTTCTCTATTGGACAGCTAGCCACAGCCTGCTTAACTAGCCCTGCCAACTCTCCCTCACTGCACAGACTGTGCAGATGTGCTGCACTGAGCACCTCCGTCTCAGAGGGCCTCCTAAACTCATGCCTCTGCTCTGAGCCCACCAAGTCAGCTTCCTGTGCTGCCCATGGGAGGCCTGTCTGGATAACACCCTGCCCCAGTAAAGGTGTTGGACCATGGATCTGTCTGTCTGCTTTTTCCTTCTACCATGTAAAGGTACAGGTCCTTTTCTCTCTCCTGCCTACACTCTGATCTGGTTCCATGTGTTTGGCCTCTAGGCATGCTGAGTAACAAAGGACCTGTAAGTCCTAAAAATCTTTATTTCCATCTGTTTCTCTCCTAATTATTGGAGGGGTGCTCTTTATCTTAAAGATCGTAAGTTAAAATTCCTATCTTTTTATAGCTATTGCTTATGATCTGAATGTTTCTGACCCCACCATTCATACATTGAAATTCTAACCCTTTCAGAGATGTTATTAAGAGGTGGGGGCCTTTGGGAGGTGATTAAATCATGGGGGAGAATCCTCCTAAAAGGGATCAGTGCCCTTATAAAAGAGGCTTGAGGGAGTTTGTTTGCCCCCTTCCACTATGTTAGCATATATCAAAGGGATACCACCTATGAAAAGGTAGGCCCTTACCAGCCCCTAAACCCGCTAGTGCCTTGATCTTGGACTTCCAAGATCTTCCAGTTTCCAGAACTGTGAGAAACAAATTTCTGTTATTTATAAGCTACCCAATCTATAGTATTTTGTTATAGCAGCTTGAAAGGGCTAAGACAGTGGGTAAAGTGGAATCTTGTGCTTTTGAATTACATTTCCCTAATGAGTAATGTTATTAAGTATCATTTAGTATATTTATTTCATTTGTATATCAAATCCTTTTCCCATTTTAAATTGGGTTGTTTTATTGCTTATGACTATTATATGTATTCTGGATATTAAGCCTTTATCAGATAGATGATTTGCAATATTTTCTCCCATTCTTTGGGTTATCTTTTCACTTTCCTGATGATGTCATCTGAAATATGCATTTCTTTTTTCAAAAATATATATTCCTGTGCTAACTTCGACAACACATATACTAAAAAATTGGAATGATACAGAGATTAGCATGGCCCCTATGCAAGGATGACAAGCTTTACATATTTTTAGGAGCCAAATCAGAGCAGCTCAGCAACCCTTGAATTTGAAAATCTCACCAACTTCAGAAAAGTCATTAAAAGTAAAATATTGGGAGGAATATGTTTTCCTTTTGAAGACTTCTGGCTTCATTTTATACTACTTTGACATGGTCTGTATTTTCAAATGGCATTTTGTCTGTTTTTGTTTTTCTTGGCAAGTTTTATTGTGAGTTTTTCTAATTATGAAGCAAAATTTCTTTTTTCCACCATGCTTTATGTGATAGTATTTAAAATTGATGTTAGTTATTATGTCAAAAAAATGAGCTGTTAAAGAAGTAATTGGCCTTTCTGAGCTGATTTTCCCATCTTTTGTAATTCTCTTTATTAAAAAATTGAATATATCCCTTAGTTGCTTCCCTGTATTTGTTTTGTGAACCATCATTGTTATAAAATTAAATAATATAGGCTATACTATTTTTTTGCCCCCTCACTATGTAGGAAGCCATGAATTTTATAAAACACTGTAGATGCTGATTTCAGTAGTCATGCTTCCTTTATCTCCTTTTATTTCTGGAAAAAAACTTACTGTTTATATACAATATGTTTAACTCACATCTCTTTTGGTGTTGCAGGTTGCAATGCAGGCGGGAATTATCTCAGGAACAACCGTGTCAAGAGGATTGTATCAACCAGCAACAATCTTTATGGGCCGCCAAATGTCAGCTGTCTCAGGCATTGGAGATTCTAGTTCAGAGCAGAAATCTTCCCAACCCACAAAGAACTTTTCAATTCCTGACCCACATTCACACCAACAGACAGCCCCAAGCAGTAATATGACAGACAGCTCTGTAGTACAAACTGGTAGTGACACACAGTGCTTAAATAAGTCTGACAAAATAAATGGAAAGACATCTCTTAAGATTGGTGAGAAAACGCCAGTCACAGCCAGTGTATTGTCTGAGAAGGAACAAACTCATTGCTTGGAGATAGGCAGTAACACATATCGCAGCAAGAGTAATTTATCTGAAGGCAAAAAGTCTACTGAACTCCATTCCCCATTATGGGAAAGATTAAGTCCTGAGAACAGAACCACTGATTTAAAGTGTGACAGTTCCCGCAGATCAGAGGGATCAGAGGCAGAAATACTGACACGGGAACATATTGAAGTCGAAGAAGAAAGAGCCAACCCGCCATTCTCTGCGATATCAGTTTCAGAATACTGTGCATCTGAAAATAAGTGGGCTCAAGAGAAGTATTCTGCTGGCGGACATGTCTCAGGTGAGATGAGAGGCTATTTGTTTGCTGTTTTTTGTTGGTATTTAGTTTTTCTGGATGGTAATGTTCTTACATAAGGACAATATCTTTCTAATTTTATCTCTATAGGAAACAAAATAGTGACTTTACCAACAAATTTTATTCTGAGCTCTGAAATATGTATGTGGAAATATTTTTGCAAGTGAGTTTGCTGATTTTAAAATCCACTGTGACACTTTCATATATTTTTTAAGTTTTTAAATACTGTAATTAAATTTTTTTACATGTTTGTAACTGATGAGTAATTTCACTCTATATTACCTTGCTTCTTCCTGAAATTAGCAGTTGATAATCTATTCATGTCCTCCCTTATAGATCATCTTGATCATGAGGACCCAAAGTCACAAAAACTTTTCAGAAAAGTGCAGGAAGAGGAGGAGGAAAGTTCATGTAGCAGCAATGACCTCACGGTTTCTATAAGTGAAGATGATCTGGTTTTAAACAGTCCAGAACCACAGCCAAATCCAGGTGACAAGATGGAGGGAGAAGATGGAATAGAGGCCTTAAAATTAATCCACACTGAGCAAGAAAGAGATGCCTTATCCACTGAAAAAAATAATCGTATTTTGCAAATGCTAAGCTCTGCTGATTCAAAAAAGGAATCCTCCACTAACTCACCAACAAGAGAGTAAGCCATTCAATTTTTTTTAAACTATTTTTTTAACTGTAGACATTTTAAGAGACCATTTCACTGGAAAGTGTTATTGAACATTCAGCTATGAATGTCTTAAGTTCCTTAAGTCTCATAAGTAGTCTTTTTAGATAAGACCTAATTTTCTTTCATTCTTTCTGTCTTTCTGCCTTTTTTAAACAAAATAGCTTTAAAAGTCTTAATATTGGCCAGGTACAGTGGTTCATACCTATAATCCTAGCACTTTGGGATGATGAGGTAGGAGGATTGCTTGAGGTCAGACGTTCAAGTCTAGCCAGAGTAAAAGTGAGATCTCATCTCTAAAAAAATAGGCTCGGCACCTGTGGCTCAAGCGGCTAAGGCGCCAGCCACATACACCTAAGGTGACGGGTTCGAATCCTCAGCCTGGGCCCGCCAAACAACAATGATGGCTGCAACCAAAAAATGGCCAGGCGTTGTGGCGGGCACCTGTAGTCCTAGCTACTTGGGAGGCTGAGGCAGGAGACTCGCTTGAGCCCAGGAGTTGGAGG
This sequence comes from Galago senegalensis, assembly GCA_963575145.1. Taxonomy (NCBI): domain Eukaryota; kingdom Metazoa; phylum Chordata; class Mammalia; order Primates; family Galagidae; genus Galago; species Galago senegalensis. Next base: position 22,760 of record CAUYTI010143543.1, read on the forward strand.
TTGCTGTGAGCGTGATGCCATGGCACTCTACCCAGGGGGATAGCTTGAGGCTCCGTCTCAAAAAAAATAAAAATAAAAAATAAATAAAAAATAGAAAAATTACCCAGGTATAGTGGCAGGAGCCTGTAGTCCCAGCTACTTGGGAGGCTGAGTCAAGAGGATCACTTGAATATAGGAGTTTGAGGTTGCAGTGAACTGTTATGATGCCACTGCACTGTAGCCCAAGTAAGAATGATACCTTATCTCAGAAAAATTTGAATATCATTGAATCATGGTGATTGGTAGTTTATAATTATATCCAGACAATCCCTGGTTAATTTATGAGTCATTCTCCCCAACCCCTACTTTCCAATATTTTAGAAAATAAATCTATTTGAAGTTTTGGTACTATAGAAGGTAATAAATTGTTTAACTTACTAGGAATTTAGCTTTAAAGACTAAGAAGTTTGTGTCTAAGTAATTTGCTTAATCTTTATATTCCTTGCCATACTGTCATTTTTATCATCTGATTAAATATAAGTTAGTAAGTCCTCCTAATTGTGTAGCTAAGCCACATTTCGTTTTCTGAATGCAAATAGGAGAACATTGGAATCTTTAATGTTAAATAGGAATATTAGTATTATACATTTCATTTTGAGTACTTACCTAACTCATAAAAACTGTGATTAAAAAAATAGCACTAATAGCATCAAGTCTCTTTTAGGGATAGAAGAAACCTAAGTAAACAGCCTAAGGTAGCTCTCGCCTTTTACAAATGAGGAAACTAAAGCCAGAGGCAGCTAGTACCATCTGGGCCACTGGGGCAGAGCCCTCCACACACCCTGTCTCCCTGGCATTCCCATCCCCTGCCCCCAAGCTTCCAGTTGCATGTTAATGCTACCCCCTTAATTCCAATAGTCCTGGCATCCAGTAGTCCTAGCAGTAGTGAAAGGCCAAGTGGGCATTCCTCTATATCACAGCACATGTTTTCTTTTAGAGCACCTTTGGTACCTTTTAATATATTGCCTTAGATCATTCATTATCTTTATGATGAAAAGTTTAATTTATGGTTTATGTCCAAACTGATGCTCAGGAAATAAAGAGAGCATATCTTAGTACAAGGTACCACTATGGATGGAAGAACCAGCCTGGTTTTTGTCACTGGGAATCAGACTTATTGGCAAGGCAAGCAAATGGATTTTTCTAATAATGATACCTCTCTCATTAAAGAGATATAGGTAGTACATAGTATAACATCAGAAGCCTCATTACCAAACATAGAATGTGTCTATCTCTAGTTTTGTGTTTGTGGACCTTTTTTTTTTTTGTGGTTTTTGGCCGGGGCTGGGTTTGAACCCGCCACCTCTGGCATATGGGGCTGGCGCCCTACTCCTTTGAGCCACAGGTGCCACCCCAGAACCTCATTCCTTTTATGGCTGAATAATATTCTAGTATATAGCTATACCACATTTTGTTTACCTGTTCATCTGTTGTTTATACCTTTAAAGCCATATGTTTTTGATAAACGTTATGGCCCACTCCCATAGATGCTTCCAGATATTAAAAACCAGACTGTGATTCACATATAATTCTTCTATCATGATCTGTAACAGTGTTTTCAACCTTTTTTATCTCATGGCACACTTAAACCTGTAGTTAAACTTCTGTAGCACACTTAAATTATGTTGATCAAAAAAAAAAAAGAGTAAAAAAAACACTTAACCATGCTTTGAACTTCTTTTAAAAATAATTTAATTGGCTCAGCACCTATAGCTCAACTGGCTAAGGCGCCAGCCACGTACACCTAAGGTGGCGGGTTCGAATCCCCAGCCTGGACCCGCCAAACAACAATGACGGCTGCAACCAAAAAATAGCCGGGCGTTGTGACAGTCGCCTGTGGTCCCAGC
>CAUYTI010143546.1:0-15992 GCA_963575145.1 Galago senegalensis
TGCAACCAAAAAATAGCCAGGCGTTGTGGCGGGCGCCTGTGGTCCCAGCTACTTGGGAGGCGAAGGCAGGAGACTCGCTTGAGCCCAGGAGTTGGAGGTTGCTGTGAGCTGTAATGCCACAGCACTCTACCCAGGGGGACAGTTTGAGGCTCTGTCTCAAAAAAAAAAAATGTCCTAAAATTGATTGTGGTGGTAGTCACACAACTCTATGAACAAAGTAAACCCTTGAATTGTACACTTTAAGTGGGTAAACTGCATGTGTATAAAGCTGTTATACATCGAGAAAAAAATTCCTCTGATTCTTTCTGGTAGATCCCAGTGTGGCAGAATTTCCAAGGCAGAGTCTTTATTGTTTTAAGCTCTGCCTCACAACATCCCTGCGAAGACAGCCACGGAGACAAAGAATCCCGTTCTGCAGTGGAGGCAGATGAAGAGCTGAGCCTCAGGGACTGAGTCAGGTTCACCAGGGGCCTCTCTCGGGTCAGCCTACCCCCTGGTGCTGGACATCGTGATGTTAGAGGTTTTACCCACCTGGGAAGCAATTAACACGAGCCCAGATGGTGCAAGCAGATGTCAGCTGTTTACCTGCAGCACAGTGTGCACTGAGTGTGTGACTGGGAAGACTCCTTCGGTGGCTGACAAACACTTCGAAAATCCCACGAAGTATCCAATTTTAAGACCTCCCAGGACGACGGTAATGACTGCAAACAGTGTGATGCTGCCTAGATTTGAGGTGCGAGGAAGCAGAAACACACACATACACGTGTGTTAGCATGCACTGATGTCATTTCAAAATGCATTCTATTATTTTTTAAATACTCACTTATGGTCAAATGACTTTTGACAAGGGCATCGAGCCCATTTAAGGGGAAAGGCCGTCTTTTCAACAAATGATGTAGGGAAAACTGAAAATCCACATGCAAAAGAATGAAGTTGGGCCCTTAGATTACACCATATACAAAAATTAACTCAAAATGGATCAAAGACCAAATACAGAAGCTGAAAGTATAGAGCTCTTAGGAGAAAACATAAGGGTATGCTTCTTGGCATTGGATTTGGCAATGATTTCCTGGTCATGACACCAAAAACACAAGCAATGAAAGTTAAACTAGGCTTGGCGCCTGTGGCTCAAGCAGCTAAGGCGCCAGCCACATACACCTAAGGTAGCGGGTTCGAATCCCCAGCCTGGGCCCGCCAAACAACGATGGCTGCAACCAAAAAATGGCCAGGCGCTGTAGCGGGCGCCTGTAGTCCCAGCTACTTGGGAGGCTGAGGCAGGAGACTCACTTGAGCCCAGGAGTTGGAGGTTGCTGTGAGTATGATGCCATGGCACTCTACCCAGGGGGATAGCTTGAGGCTCCGTCTCAAAAAAAAAAAAGAAAGTTAAACTAAATAAAATGAACTACATTAAAATGAAAAGTTTCTGTGCATCTCAAGACACTACTAAGAGAGTAGTGTGAAAGCCACACAATGGGAGAAAATATTTCCAAATTGTATTAATATATCTGATAAGTCATTAATATCCACAATATATAAAGAACGCTTACAGGTCAACAACAACACAAAAACTAATTTAAAGATGGCCAAATGGCTTAAATAAACTTTTTACCAAAGAGCATATGAAATGGCCAACAAGTACATGAAAAGATGTTAAACATTACTAATCATGAGAGAAATGCAAGTTAAAACCATAACACATGGGCGGCACCTGTGGCTACAAAGAGTACGGCCCCAGCAGGTTCAAACCCAGCCCCAGCCAAAAAAAAAAAAGAAAAAGAAAAAACCTCTAAGACACTGCCGCACCCTCCTTAGGATTACTAACATAAAAAAAAAAAAAAAAAAGAAAGAAAGAAAGAAAGAAAGAAAGAAACTCCAAAAGGGCGGCACCTATGGCTCAAGGAGTCAGGCGCTGGCCCCATATACCAGAGGTGGCAGGTTCAAACCCAGCCCTGGCCAAATATTGCAAAAAAAAAAAAAAAGAAAGAAAAACCAAAAGTTAACAAGTGTTGGTGAGTACATAAAGAAACTGGAACCCATGTGCACTGTTGGTGAGAATGTAAGATGGTACAGCCACTACCTAAAACAATATGGAGGACACGCTCCCAAATTAAAAATACTATTGCTGTGTGATCCAGCAATTCCACTTCTGGGCAGAGACCTGAGCAAACTGAAACCAGGAACTTGGAGGGACAGCTGCATGCCCATGTTCACAGCAGCATTATTACCAACAGCTGAAAGCGGAGCCAGCCAGTGTACACCAGCAGACACATGAACAAAATGTGGCACAGACATGCGATGGGGCCTTTAAAAGAAGAGGAATCCTGACACATGGTACAGCTTGGATGTGCCGTGGAAATGTCACACTGAATAACATAAACTAAGCACAAAAGGATAATACTATACGATTTTACTGATATGAGGTTTTAAGTAGTCAAATTCCTAGAGATAGAAAGTAGATGGGTGGTGCCTGTGGCTCAAAGGAGTAGGGCACCAGCCCCTTATACCAGAGGTGGTGGGTTCAAACCCAGCCCTGGCCAAAAACTGCAAAAAAAAAAAAAGTAGATTAGTAGTTGCCAGGAGCTGAGGCGGGGAACTGGGAGTTAGTATTCAATGGGGGCCGAGTTTCAGGTCTGAAAGATGAAAGTGGTCTGGAGATTGGGTGCACAACCAAGTCTATGTCTTAACACTACTGAACTGTTCACTTAAAAATGGGTAAGTTTGTAAATTTTATGTTACATATATTTTAACACAATTAAAGATAACAAATATATATTAATAAAATAAATTCTATCTCAGGCTGACTGGCCCAGAGACAGGTACTGTGTCGTGTTCATCATTGAACCTATCCCACAAATATCCCAAAGTCTGACAGATGATGTGCATTCAATAAAATTTGGTTGAATCAACAGAAAATCTCTAGAAGTTTTTCAAAAAAAGATTAATCAAAGAGTGTTACTGTTGTACTCAAAAATCTCAGTTCTCTGGCTAGATGAAGTGGGTCATGGTTGTAATCCTACCACTCTGGGAGGCCAAGGATCCCTTGAGGATCCTTTGAGCTCAAGAGTTCAAGACCAGCCTGAGCAAGAGGAAGACCTCATCTCTACTAAAAACAGAAAAATTAGCCAGGTGTCGTGGCAGGCACCTATAGATCCAGCTTCTCAGAAAGCTGAGGAAAGAGGATTGCTTGAGCCCAGGAGTTTGAGGTTGCTGTGAGCTAGGCTGACTCCATGGCACCAGGGCAACAGAGTGAGACTCTGTCTCAAAAAAAAAAAAAAAAAAAAACCATCAACAACAAAAAAATCAGTTTTGAATCCCAAAATCCTGCTCTCTGAAGAATATAAGTACAGAGGGGGCAAGTTACACAAGTATACAGGATCACCCTGAACTATCTTTGCAACTTGTCTATAAATCTAAAACTTTTTGAAAACAGAAAGATAATTCTTTTTAAAAAGAGGGGTAGGGGGTCTAAGGCAGTAGCCTGGAATGGGCCTGTGCTAGGCATAGTGAAGAAAGGAAGCTATCTTGGAGAGTGTAATAAGCAGGGTTTGACCAAAAAATAAAATGAAAATCAACAAAAAATACTCGTATAAAATAAGACTCAAAAGGAACATACAAAACACAGTAAGAAGACTCTTGGTAACGAATGAAGGAACCAGTGAGAAAACACAGTGATCTTGGGGTCCTAGTCGATGTCAGAGCTCTCTCTCGCCACCGTCCACACACTCTCTTCCACCAACAGGAGGGAACCAGATGCTGCACATGCATTCAGGCCCCAGGCAGGGTGGAGGGCAGGAGCCCCCCCACCCCCCAGTGAGCTCTAACCTTACAGCCTCAGCCTGAGAAGCACCCTGTGAGAGGTAATACAGTCACCTGGCTTGTTTCCACTGCTCCCACTCTTATAGAAACAACTCTAAGTCACATTTTTTTTAAACACTGGGAAAAAACCAGAGAAATCAGAAACTCTATAAGAGTAGAGATTTGATCCCGGTACTTTGAAATGGTTTCACTAATGTAAGGTTGGTTTCTATTACAAAAAGAAATAGCAAAATGAGGTGAGGCATCTGGGCTGGGTGGCAAGAATACAGGCCTGGCCCTCTGGGGGTGCCTAATTACAGCCCTAATCCCAGCTGTGCTGCTCCTGGAATGTGTGAGCTCTTGCAAGCCACTTCCCTACTCCTGGCCTCAGCACTCCCCTACAGTCTAAAGCAGTGGTTCTCAGCCATGGCATGCGTCAGACTCACATGAGGGCTGCTAAAACACAAATTGCCAGGCTCCACCCTGAGAACTTCTGATTCAGTAGTTCTGGGTGCAACCCCCAAATCTGCATCTCTGGGTTTCTGGGTAGGAACCCTACTTTGAGAACCATTAGTGTAGAAATCTCTGTGGTTGACATTCCAGGGGTTCTGCAATAAATATGTCATATGTTTTCTCACACTCTTCAAGTCTTTCCTTCCTTCATTTATCCATCTACTCATGGATTCATTCACCTAGTTATTTATACAACAAATATTATGTGGACTCCTACTACACGCGAGGCCCTGTGCCAAGGATGCACAGATACAGAAACCAGACTGCTGAAGAAACAAAAATACACAAGCATAATATTGCATAAATTGGGGTGTGCACAAAATATTAGAGGGATGAGCTGGCACCGGACTTCTGTGCAGCGTGGGAAACAGAGGACAGTAGTAGGGTCCCGTTGCAAGGCAAGGGCTGCCGCTCAGAAACCTTACCCCAGCTAAGATGTCACCCAGCTGTCTGGGCAGAAGGCAGAAAGATATTTTAAAATATGCAAAATGTCAGAAAAGAAAGAAAAAAAATATGCAAAATGTAATTCATTCAATAATTATTTGTTGAGCACCAAAAACTGGCCAGGCACTGCCCTGGGCTCTGGGGACACACAGATCAATCAGAGAGAGTATTTGCCCTTGGCAAGTTTAACATTCAGTGGGGGAGAAAGAAAATAAACAAATATTAAACATATGAGGAATGTCGGGAAGTGCTAAGTGCATGAAGAAAAGCAGGGGAGGGGGTGGTCAGGAAAGGCCGGACGTGGAACAGAGAACTGAGGGGGAGCGGAAGATGCCCAGTAATGAAACAGAAGACCACAACTACATTTTTCAAATGTTCAAAAAGGCAAATCTGCATAAGAGGAAAATGAAAGGATAATGATATAAAGTACATCATCATAATTATTACGAAGAAAAATGGAAACAAAAAGTCAGGTATATAGATCATTATAGTAAATTGGAATAATCTAAATCCTCCTATTAACTAGCAAGAAGGAGAGAAGATTGAATAAAAAATAAAATCATCTAAATGTTCTTTACACAAATGACACTTTTAATAAGAGCTGAAAATAAAGGAGGTGGACCTAGCACTCTGGGAGGCCAAGGCAGGTAGATGGCCTGAGCTCCGGAGTTCAAGACCAGCCTGAGCAAGAGGGAGACCTCATCTCTAAAAAATAGCCGGGCTTTGTGGCAGGCGCCTATAGTCCCAGCTACTAGGGAGGCTGAGGCAAAAGAATCACCTGAGCCCAAGAATTTGACTTTGCTGTGAGCTGTGATGCCACAGCACTCTACTAAGGGTGACAAAGTGGGACTCTGTCTCATAAGAAAAAAAACAATGAAAAGAAAATAAAGGAGATGGACAAAAGGAACCAGGCAACACGAACAAAAGAAGGCAGGAATGGCAATATTAGACCATATGGAATTTAAAGTTACTATGATGACTTTAACATTTTACCCTTCACATCACATACAATAAGACACAAAATGTATGCAGAAGATGTAACAGTCACACATGTGGCCAAATAAAATAATTTTTGTTTTATATGCATATTAAACTGCACTGTTTAAAAAAACAGAATGAAAAACTTTAGAACTAGACAGATCAAGTAGACAAAATATAATTAAGGACACAGAAGAACTAAATCACACAATCCACAGATTTGCATTTATGCATTTACTGAACTCTGCATTCCTCAAAAAGAGAATGTATAATTTTGGAGGTACCTATAACACTGACAAAAATCTACAGAAAGACAGTGGAACAGAGGTTCTCAACCTGGGGGTCCTTTGTAACAAGGAAAATACATCCTGCATATCAGATATTTATATTACAATTCATAACAGTCGCAGAATTACAGTTATGAAGTAGCAACAAAAATAATTTTATGGTTGGGGGTCACCACAATAGGAGGAACTGTATTAAAGGGTCATGGCATTAGAGGACATTGGGAAGGCTGAGAACCACTGCAGTAGAACATAGAATAATAGTGGAGCCACTTCCAATCCTTTTTCTACCACTTCTTAGTTGATGACCTTGGGCAATGACTTGTGTGTTGGTCTCTTTGATGTAAAATATGGATGGTAGTAATACTGTCTGTCTCACAAGGGAGACACCTGATTGAGTTAGTTATTACAGAAATCACCCCAAGCAGTGTCTCTCACTGAGTGGGATGTGATTAACATCATCACCTCATCACTCGATCACAAAGAAAAACCATAATGAATCAGAACCAATTAGAAATTATACCAACCACGTTACTTGGAGAAAAATCCCCAAACTCTGTGGGTCACTTATCAGGTGTTGGCAAAGAGAACTCTCCTCTGCGTTGAGCACCTAAGCCCTTCTGAGGAATCTAGAATCGTGAACCATAGGTTCTCAGAGGTGAAAGGTTCTACAGGGTTAGTCTACATCTCCATCCCACTGGAGGGCACCTGGCCTCCACCTAGATGTGCCCAAGGCTGGGAGGTTTAGCATCTCTCAAAGTGTGTCCTTCTATCACTGGCTGATGCTTACATTTGAACAGTCTGCCTTACACCGAACAGTAACTGACCTTCCAAAACATTCATCCTCCTTCCTGGAGCTTCTGTTGTCCCTTCACTCATTCATCCATCCATCCATACATCCCATTCAATTATTCAGAAGATAGAGATTGGCACTAACTACCCGTTAGGCACAGGATATAATAGTAAGCTTATTCAGACAGGGGCTCTGTCTTCAGCAGCTCATTAACCCAACACATGATAACTGAATAACACAATCTCCTGCTTGATTAGCTCTGGAAAGAAAAAGAACTGGGTGCGATAAGAACATACAAGCTGGAGGCTGCCCCTGGTCTGAAAGTGGGACTCCCCAGGAGTGACTCTCATTTGCTGAAAGCTAACGGATGACCCAGAGCTGACAAGTGTAAGACAGAAGCATCTTCTTCCTTCCCGCCCTCCCTCCCTCTCTCCTTGTCTCTCTTTCTGTCTTCTCTCCCTATCTCTCTCCTTCTCTTTCAATTTTACCACAGACGCTCACTCTGCCCAGGCTAGAGTGCCATGAAGTCAGCCTAGCTTACAAACAACCTCACACTTCTGCCTCACCCTCCTGAGTAGTTGGGATTATAGGAACCCACGCCCAGGTAGGACTGATTTTCTATTTTTAGCAGAAATGGGGGGGTCTCGCTCTTGCTCAGGCTGGTCTTGAACTCCTGAGATCAAGCATCCTCCTGCCTTGGCCTCCCAGAATGCTGGGATTACAGGTGCGAGCCTCTGCACCTAAGATGCTAACAGCAGCATTTTCCACCCTCCGACATTTGTGTCCTTCTCTCTCTCCCCCGCTTGGGTTGAACATCCTTCCCTCCTGCAGGGACCCTGAGATGCTCCAGGAGGACCAGGCACTCCACACACAGTCTGATTTCCTTCCAGTGAATTCCAAACCTGCATCTGCTTCGACAGCCACATTCTTTTGTTAATGCTGAAATCCTGCAATTATGTTTATATTTCCACGAGACCAGAAATATCAAAAAAAAAGGAAACAAATATGTAACAACATGCAAGCAGGTAAGCCAAGACTCTCTCTTAGTGTCCCCAGGGTGGGTCTTGGAAATCACCACTCCCTTTCCTGAGGGACTTGCCCTCTGCATGTTGATCTAAGCCTCTGTCACCAGCGCCAGGAAAAAGCAAAGTTCTTAAGTCAAACCTGTCTTCCCAGCTATGATTCTAGCGGAACCCTCTGTCCTGCTGGAGCTGAAGGCGCTTCCCCTTGGCACCACAGCCTCCCGACATCCATAGTTAGCCTCTTGCTTCTCTGATGAACCCACAGCTCATCTGCAGGAATGGCCAGGGCTTTGCAAATGCTTTCCCTCAACATCTCCCAGCTCCTCCTGGAGAGGCAGTTGGGATTCTTATCTTACTGATGAGGAAACTGGGGCTTGGAAAGGTGAAGGCTGACACCTCCAGCCAAGGCTTCCAGAGCCAACACTATTCCCAAGATCCACACACCTCATCTGAATGGTTGTGGTACTATGGGATGGTTCACTCTGTGTTTAAATGACCACCGTTCACCAAATCCCACTACACATTGTCTTCACCTTGGCCCCTATTTGGTGTCCAAACTCCATCTCAGGTGTAACTTGTCCATAGAGAACCCTCGTCCTCCTCCTCCCTCTGGCCTCTCAGTCTCAGGAAATGGTGCAACCACTCACCCAGGGACTCAGGTTCCCATCCTGGAAAGAGGGGGAGAGACAGAGGAAGAACAGAGATAGGAGAGAGAGGATGGAAGAAAAAGAGGATTGTGTAGCTTTTCTCTTTCTAAAAGGAAAAGAAATAGAAAGGAAGGGAAAAGAGGAATAATGTGGGACAGAGGAATAGAAGAGGGAAGAAAGGATGAGAGGAGGGACAGAGAAAAAGGGAAGGAGGGAGAGACAGGAAAGAAGGGAGAGGGAGAAGAAAAGTAGCAAGGAGGGAGGGAGCGGGAGAGAACACAGGAGGGAGGAAGGAAAGGAAGGGAGAGAAAGAAAGGAACACTGCAGGGGCAGGGAGCCAGGGAGGGAAACAGAAAGGTGCTTCCACTACAGGGAAGGAGGGGTACAGCCTGCATGGGGCACAGAAGGCGGCCTGGCGTCCACTACAGGGGAGAGGGGGACAGCCTGCATGGGGCACAGACGGCCGCCTGGCGTCCACTACAGGGAAGGAGGAGGACAGCCTGCACGGGGCACAGACGGCGGCCTGGCGTCCACTACAGGGAAGGAGGGGGACAGCCTGCACGGGGCACAGATGGCGGCCTGGCGTCCACTACAGGGAAGGAGGAGGACAGCCTGCACAGGGCACAGACTGGGGCCTGGCGTCCACTACAGGGAAAGAGGGGGACAGCCTACACGGGGCACAGATGGCGGCCTGGCGTCCACTACAGGGGAGAGGGGGACAGCCTGCACAGGGCACAGACTGGGGCCTGGCGTCCACTATAGGGAAAGAGGGGGACAGCCTGCACGGGGCACAGATGGCGGCCTGGCATCCACTATAGGGAAGAGGGGGACAGCCTGCACGGGGCACAGACTGGGGCCTGGCGTCCACTACAGGGAAGGAGGGGGACAGCTTACATGGGGCACAGACTGAGGCCTGGCGTCCACTACAGGGAAGGAGGGGGACAGCCTGCACAGGGCACAGACTGAGGCCTGTTCAAGTCAATGTTGTAAAATGACGCTGTGCCTTGTTTGTTTCTTTTAAATGACACTATATTCACTGCCATTTATGGAGACTCACAAAACTGTGGACCTCCCTAACACAACCATTTGCAGAATAGGGATTTGGGACACCCTGGGATGGTCTCAAATTTTCCCAAAACCAAGATGAACTCCACACAGTCCTTGAGCCTAAGAAATCTAAACTCTCACCTGGTTGCTAAGGCTCATATTCAAATAGCCAGAATACATGGCAGAAATTGACAGGGACCAAAAGAGCTTCACAGAAGGAGCACAGGCCTGGCCCACCGGAGTGAAGAGTATTCCCTGCCAGGCACATGCACAGAAGGTGGCATTTGGGTGAGACCTTTAGAGGGAAGGTAGGAAGAACTACCCTGTGCCCAGCAGTCACCAGGCCCCATTCAGTGTGTGCTTCCATCTACAGATGCCGAAACTAGGGCTCAGGGTGGGGCAATCAAGTATCTGACCCGCTCACCTACTCCATGCCAGGCCCTGAGGTGACTTCAGGAGTGAGACGAACATCCCAGTGCTCCCCAGGGGGACTGAGGGGATGGATGTGTCAATAAGAACAACAGGACACAGTGAGGGGTACAGGGGTGTTGTCAGAATCACTAAGGGTGGGGAGAAGTTCAGGGAAGCATGCGGTGAGGCCCGAGCCACGTCCTGGAAAGCAGGGGGTAGGGAGACGGTCCAGGAGGAGGGAACAGAACATGCAAAGGCCAGGAGGCAACATTCATCGAACAAAGGTCTTTGAGAATAACTGGAGCACAAGATGCGGGGCAAAGAAGGGGTAAATGAAAGAGGCCATCTGCGGGAAAAGCTGAGAAGGCGGCCAGCTCCGCGGGTCAGTGTAAGTCCTGCCTAGCGTTACAGGGGGAGACTGAGGAGGTGGCTGTGCTGCTGGGAGGTGAAGCAAGAGCCTGGAGGCAGGGGGGATGTTGCTGCAGGACCCAGGCTGGAGTAAGAAGAGAGACGAAAGGACAAGAGGAGGGAGCTGGGAGAGACGGACGCAAAGACAGAGCAGGACGGGCAGGGGGTCCCGACTCACCGCGCAGCCAGCCGGCGCCCGCGTGCTTGTCCTTAAGGCGGATGAGGCGGCGCTGGGCGTAGCTGCGGCCCACGTACCACAGCATCCAGAGCAGCTGCAGCAGCATGAGCGCGGTGAGGAAGCACAGCAGGTCGCTCTTGCCCACGCCCGACGCGTGCACGGCCCAGGCCAGCAGCAGCAGCAGCCCCGCCATGAACACGTTCAGCCCATACTGGCTGCTCAGCGCCTCCGCCAGCTTCTGCGGGAAGGGGGCGTGGACAGCGCCCAGCCGAGGGGCCGAGGGCTCCGGGGACCGCGAAGACCTCAAGGGCGCGAGCTGGGGCGGCGGGCAGGACGTGGGCCCCGACAAGCCCGCGCCCGAGGCGTTCGCAGCTGCCTGGGGCGAGGCGGGCACCCCCAGGTCCTGGGGCATCTTGGGGACACCAGCACCGACTCTTGTCCCGGGCCCGCCTGCTGCCCCTCGTTCCTGTCCTTGCCTCGACGCCCTCTGCCCCCACCCTTATTCACCTCCCCTGCCCTCCGACGCCTGACCTCGTCCCGTGCCCCTTTGCCCTCGTCAAGGTGCCAGCCCGTCCACTTTCTCCGCCCCAACCCCGCTGACCCGGGTGTCTACGTGTTCACCGCCGCCCCCTGCCCGCGCCCCCTCACTTGGCAACGCCGGGGGCAGCCTCTCTCCCACTACGGGACCCACCTGGGACAGCTCCCCGCTCCTGCCCCCACCCACGGCCGCCCGCGCTCCTGGCCCCAGCCTGCCGTCCCGCGCCAAGACCGGGACACGCCGGGGGTAGACGCGCTCCCCGGGGTTGCGGCGAGTGGGTAGAAGGGCTTCCCCAACCAGTCTGAGGGCTGGGCACGGCGGGCCTGGCGGAGGCCTGACGGGGTGCCTGGGGCTACTCCGGGCTGTCCCCCAGGGTCAGTGTCGCGGGACCCAGAGGTCTGGGTGCGGGCAGGCGTCTGTCCTCCTCCCTGCCTCTTTATCTGGTGTGCCTTCTGTGTTCAGGTCACGCTATGCCTGGCCTGTCTTCGGGTGTGTCTGGTTAGGGGTGGGGGAGCGCGGGTCCCCAGATCTATGAATAGGAGGAGGGGCCGTCTTCCTGTGGGTTTCTCTGGCTGTCCATCGGGCGTGCCCGTCCGTGTGTGGGCTGCCAGATGCCCCGACACAGAAGACCTGAGTCACTTTCGAGAAAAGAGACCATCGCTCGCCCTCCTTCAGAAGAGCAAGGAGGCGCTCCAGGACAGAGTTGAGGGGGTTCCCCAGGGGTCTGCCCTGGAGCCTGAGGCTCCCAGGCAGTTCCCTTCCCTCAAGCCTCCAACCCGCCCGCTCCCTTTTGAAGCCGATGTTCCCGGGAGAGCCTCTGAGGAGCGCACTGAGTCTGCCCGCCTGCCCAGGAGGCCACCTGGGAAGTTTCTGCTAAAGGGGGAGCAAGGTGGGCTGGACCCCAGCGACAGGTGGCAGAGGGGGGAAGGCAGGACAGCCCCCTGGGAGAGCCCCAGCGCAGCAGCACAGCGCTGTCACCAGAAGGCACTCTCTCCCTCTTTGAGGTTCAGCTGCCACCTTAAAAAAAAATCCTTAATTTTTGAACAGGGGCTTTCCTTTTGCGCTGGGTAGAGAACCGCAGTAGTTGGTCCTGGTAGGTGGGGAGCCCCGGGGAGGGAGGGCATCAGCCTGGAGACATTCCTTGCCTTTATTCATTTACTTGACCAACCAAATTATCTAACACGGAATCATTTAGCAAACTGTTCTGGGCTCTGGGGAATCAGCTGACTCTGCCCTGAGAGCTGATTTCAGGTAGAGCAAGGCTCAGGGGATGAGTATTGAATGGGTGCTCACTGGGAAAATGGAAAGAGACTGACTCCTCACTTCTAGGAACTTGGGGAGGAGCAGGGGAGACAGAGTGAGCATTCCCTCCTCCAGCAGCCTGAGAGGAGGCTGGCAGGAGCCCGGCTAGGAGAAGGCCAGAGAGGTCCAGGCAGGCGGCACCTCCGGGGAGGATTGGGCACATGCAAAGACATGCACGTGGTTACAGGGGTTGTAATCAGGGACCCTGGCCACCAAGTGTCCTGAGTGAAGCTCCACACGTGTGCTTAGCTAGGTGAGTGTGCAGAGGAGGCCTGGCTCTGCGGGTCAGAGCGGGTGTAGAACTGGCTCAGGACATGGCTTCCTGCAGCATTCTGTCCCCTTGCCTTGCTTCCTTCTCTTCAGCAGTCACCTGTGATGTGCCAACATGCGAGGTCTGTCTCCCACTGTAACAAACGCGCTATGAGAAGGCTGGTGTCCAGCTGGTCCATGGCTGATATCTCCAGCATGTTGAACAGGGAAACCCAGCACATAGTAGGCGCTAAATAAATGTGTTGGATGAGCAGATGGGCAGATGGCTGCAACAGGAAGGTGCTGTTCACGCTGCCTATTCACTGCGTTCCAGTACACTGATCCACCTCTCCATCACTCTATTTCTCACCCATGAACTATTTATTAGGAACTGCTTACTTTTTAACCGTCTTTCCAATTCTGACCTCCCTAATGACACAACCATGTCTGGTTCATTCTTCTAGCACCTAGTATGTGCTTTTTAAATATCCACTAATAAATGTACACTGAGCATTGCATATGTGCCAGGTACTGTGCGAGGCCTGGGCACAACAAGGTGAAACCCACACTCTGTGCCAAGTGCCAAAGGAACCTGGATGTGAGGGAGACTAGTGCCTGGCAGATGGCAGCGGCCCCATGAACGTTCCAAGTTCCAAAGTTCCAAAACCCCCTGGTTTTTTTTTCACTCTAAACTTTTACAGTATACATTCCCATTCATTTTCTCTTTTTCATAAATCAGCTCAACTTTTGCAGGAAAATACAATATCAAGTGGGGTTAGGTGGGCTGCAGGGTTTTGGTCCAAGCTCCATCACTTACTGGTATGTGACCCTGGGCAAGTTACTGAACCTTTCTGTATCTCCATATCTTCATCTGTAAAACAAACTTCTTAAATTATGTGCCCATAATAATTAATATTTTAGTTAAAAATAATAAAATACCCATTCTTGGCCAGGTCTGGTAGCTCATGCCTATAATCCCAGCAATTGGGAGGCCAAGTCAAGAGGATCACTTGAAACCAGCAATTTGAGACCAGCCTGAACAACATAGAGCCCATCACTATAAAAAATTTTAAATTGCCAGGCAATGTAGCATGCACCCTGTAGTCCCAGCTACTCAGGTGGCTGAGCTGGGGCGGGGGGATGAAGGGGACCAGCTGTCCGTCAACCTGTGCTCCTCCATGCCGATCATGCAGAGTCAGTACTGGCAAGTGGCTGCCCAGCCCAGACTCTAATTTGGGGTGCTCCTTGCATCTAGGTGAGGCCAAGCAACTAAGTGCTGACCAGTGGAGTGTGGGCAGGAGAGCTGTGTGAACTCCTGGGCCTTGATCATGGAAGCCTCCCACCACATCCTCCCCTCCTCTAGCTGGATGTGACACCAGCACCAAGAACAACCTTGGAGCCTCATGCTGAAGATGGCTGATGTGTCAGCCCAAGTCTCCCAGTGACCTGTGAAGTAGATTCTCCGCAGGGAAGCCAGACTTCACTGTGAGTGAGAAATAAACTTCCATTGTGCTAAATCATAGCACATTTGAAATGTATCTGTTATAGATGCTCATAGTACTTGAACTTGTTGAGTACAAACATGATTCAGTCCCTGTCTGAAAATGAGGTGGGGCCACAGCCTCTGGGCTACCAGAAATCTTTTAAATAATCAATGAATTGTGAGTTTCTGTACAGCAAGAGAAGCTTATCCTCTATATTCTATACTCAAGACAACGCTCAAACTCAGAGATTTACCCATACTGCTTTCTGCCTTCTGCGATTCTTTTCAAAGGCCTGAAATTTCTTTCACAGGACCCCCAATTTCTTGACTGAGACCTACTCAGGCAAAGCAAGGAGTCAGGAATTTCACTCTGATGGCACCAAGCGCCTCGCTTTCCTTGTTCAGAGCCTGTTACCTCTGCCTTGTTGCCCTGTGAGAACTGGTGGCACAAACTCAGTGCAAGGGGCTGGACATACCCTGCCCAGGCAGCAGGCTCCCAGTGGCGATTCAGTGCCACACAGATGATGGTGATACTTGCTACCGTGAGACATAGCTCCTTGTTTCCAGTGAGGACAATGGGACCTCAGAGGGCCAGAAGCCAGCCAGCACACTAGACTACCAAGGCTGACACAGGCACATTACCATGAAGGGCAGCAGGACCCATGTGGCATTAGGACATTTTGCCCTCAGTCATCTTCGGGCAGTCTGGTATTTTGAAGTATAAAAGAGTTTGACAGCATACTCATTTCTTAGGATGAGTGCAACAAAGCATCATAAACTAGGTGGCAAGGGAAACTGATTCTCTGAGTTTTAGAAGCTACGAGTCTGAAGTGAAGATGTCACAGGACCACAGCCTCTCTGAGGCTCTCGAGCTCCTGCCTCGTCTTGCTTTGGTGGTTGCTGGTATCACCGGCTTTCCTTGGCTTGTGGCTGCATCACCCCCACTCTGCCTTTGTTATCGCATGTCCCTCTTCTCTGGGCTTGTGTCTCTTTTCCTTGTTTTATAAGGACACCTGTCATACTAGATGAAAGGCCTGGCCTACTCCAGTAAGAACCCATCTTAAGGCCAGGCACGGTGGCTCATGCCTATAATCCCAGCAGTTTGGGAGGCTGAGACAAAAGCATCTCTTGAGCTCAGGAGCTGGAGACCAACTTGAGCAAGAGTGAGATCCCATCTGTACTAAAAATAGAAAAATTAGCCCAGTGTGGTGGCAGGCACCTATAATTCCAGCTACTCAGGAGGCTAACGGATCGCTTGAACCCAAGAGTTTGAGGTTTCTGTGAGCTATGATGATGCCACTGCATTCTAGCCTGGGCAACCAAAAGAGACTCTGTCAAAAAAAAGGAGGGAGGAACGGAAGAACTCGTCATGATTTGTACCCTAATTAAATTTACAAAGTTCCTTTTTTTTTTTTGAGACAGAGCCTCAAGCCATCCCCCTGGGTAGAGTGCCGTGGCATTACAGCTCACAGCAACCTCCAACTCCTGGGCTCAAGTGAGTCCCTTGCCTCCGCCTCCCAAGTAGCTGGGACCACAGGCGCCCGCCACAACGCCCGGCTATTTTTTGGTTGCAGCCGTCATTGTTGTTTGGCGGGTCTGTTTCTGATTTTTCAATTTTACAGATAATGTTATATTCTTTGTGTATAAATCTTTGTTCAGGCTCGGCGCCTACGGCTCAACCGGCTAAGGCGCCAGCCACGTACACCTAAGGTGGCAGGTTCGAATCCCCAGCCCGGACCCGCCAAACAACAATGACGGCTGCAACCAAAAAATGGCTGGGTGTTGTGGCGGGCGCCTGTGGTCCCAGGTACTTGGGAGGCTGAGGCAGGAGACTCGCTTGAGCCCAGGAGTTGGAGGTTGCTGTGAGCTGTAATGCCACGGCACTCTACCCAGGGGGACA
>CAUYTI010143547.1:0-16392 GCA_963575145.1 Galago senegalensis
CTGTGGTCCCAGCTACTTGGGAGGCGGAGGCAAGAGACTCGCTTGAGCCCAGGAGTTGGAGGTTGCTGTGAGCTGTAATGCCATGGCCCTCTACCCAGGGGGACAGCTTGAGGCTCTGTCTCAAAAAAAAAAAAAAAAAATAGAAAAACTACCCAGGTGTTTATGGCAGGTACTTGTAGTGTCAGCTACTCTAGAGGCTGAGGCAAGAGGATCACTTAAGGCCTGGAGTTTAAGGTTACTGTGAGCTATGATGCCATGGTAGTCTATCCAGGGCCACTGAGTGAAATTTTCTCTCAAAAAAACAAAACCCTCCTTGATGCTTCAGCCCAAATTCTCTGGTCCCCCTTTCCCTTCCCTTTCTTTAAATGGGCTTCCTGAGAGCAGGTGAGTGCATTAGACTCAGCTCCGGGCTCTGCATCCTTCCAGGATCACTGCCCAAGCCCTCTCTCACTGCCTGGCCCAGCTCAGTGCTATCTGCCCAGAGCAATGTGACCCTGCGATGCTGGACTTCTGAAATGGGTGTGGACTTCATTCTCAGACAAGGAGAAACTAATCTTTCGGTCCTGCAGTCACGTGAGTCTACAGAGGGCCTAGCTGAATTTCACCTCAATGATCTCAAAGGCAGCCAGGCTGGAGAGTACACCTGTGAATACTACAGAAAAGGGTCGCCTGACATAAGTTCCCAGCGCAGTGACGTCCTTCTGCTGTTGGTTACAGGTAAAGAGGGATGCCTTAGAATGACATATGGTGATCCTTGGAAGAAATAAGAGGATGGACAAAAAAAGTCCCATCTCCAGAGTAATTGGGGGCGGGGGAAGGACAGAGACAGGAACAGAATTGAATAGCTTGGTTTCATCCAAGACTCATAGGAGGAGGAAAAATCTCTTTCCTGGAGCCAGAGTGGACAGAGGGAGAGATCAGAGGTCTGTAACCTCCACACTGCACAGGGACCTCCTGCAGGGAGTACCAGGGTAAGTGGGGGACGGGAAGCTTCTACTCATGACCTCAGAGCTAAACTTCTTTCACAGGATATTTACCTAAACCTTCCCTCAAAATCCACCAAAATCATAAAGTATCTGCAAGAGGAAACTTGACTTTTCAGTGCCAGAAGCTGGACCCTCTTGTTCAGCCTGTGATGTTTGCTCTACTGAAGGCGGGAACTTCCAACCCCCTCCAGCTGAGGGGGCCAGAAGAGAATGGGGTTGAGTTCTCCCTCCAGAACTTGACAGTAGGTGACACTGGCAGCTACAGCTGTGTGTACTACCAGTCAAGTCCGCCTTTCCTGGCCTCGCATCCAAGCAATCATCTTGAGATCTGGGTGACAGGTAAGGTTTTGCATGATTTAGGGAAAGTGTTTCTTTCTTTCTTTTTTTAATGGGAGAGCGTTAGTTCAGTTACTCTCTGAATCTCAGTTCTCCAAACTTTCCCTGTCATCTGTTTCTAAATCTTTCCTTCCACAATTTCTACGTTTACCTTCCTTGCTGTACATCCTGGAAAATTTCTCATGTCCTTCTTCAAAATTATCAATTCTCCATCAGCAGAATCCCTTCAACTATTCTCTGCACCTCTTAAAGTTTTGGCTCATCTTAGCAGTAGTGATTTTTATTCCCAACAACTCTTTCGTAGTCTCAGGATATGATATCTTCACAACCTCCTGCTTCTGTGCCACAGCGGTGCTGTCTCCTCATGTCTTGTGGCACTTACTGCTAGAATCTTCCTCCCAAATTACCTTCTGTTTCCTGCCAGAATTCTCTGCTAGTGTATGCAAGACACTCTACTTTCTCAGCTTGGTAAATCCACATTTCTGGTCATTGATTTGTTCTGTATGGTTAGTGACTATTCTGTAATTAGAATGCAAACCTCCAACTCTTTTTATTTATTTCATTTAATTTTTTCTTTGAGAAAAAAGTCCCACTTTGTCACCCTCTGTAGAGTGTTGTCGGGTCATAGCTCACAGCAACCTCAAACTCTTGGGCTCAAGTGATTTTCTTGCCTCAGCCTCACGAGTAGCTGGGACTACAGGCACCTGTCACAATGCCCAGCTATTTTTTGTTGTTCTTGTTGTTGCAGTTGTCATTGTTGTTTAGCAGGCCCAGGTTGGGTTTGAACCCTCCAGCCTCGGTGTATGTGGTCAGCACTCTTAACCGCTGAGCTCTGGGCACTACCTGGATTTCATTCTTTTTATGCATTAAGTCGTTCAATGCCTTTTAATTGCAGAGTTTTTTTTTTTTTTTTTTTTGGCAGTTTTTGGTTGGGGCCAGGTTTAAACCAGCCACCTCCAGTATATGGGGGTGGTGCCCTACTCCTTTGAGCCACAGGTTCTGTCCCCTGAGTTTAATTTTTTACATTTAAGGTAAAATGAAGATTTATCATTGTTTTCTGTTTGTCTTGCAGTTGTTTTGTCCCTTGTCCTCTCTTGCTTGCTTATTTGTTTTATTTGACAATTTTCTGTAGAGATTTGCTTTTTATTGCTTCTTATATTTTATGTATCTATTATAGGTTCTTTCTCTGTGGTTAGCTTAAGGCTTGCTGAAAATATCTTTTACTTATAATCCTTTACTTTAAGTTGATAGCATCATAACTTCGGTCACATGTAAGAGCACTACACTTTTACACCCCTTCCCACTGAGAAAATTTTATCTATTATTTTTTATATCAGGGTTAAAAGTAATTTATACACCACCCTTGGAGTTTTAATGTTAATGTATATATGTCTACATGTTTACACTTACCTGTTAGTTTTATTCTTTTGTATGTTTTCACGTTTAGCATTGTGTTCACTTAAATCAAAAGAACTCTTTTTAAGTATTTCTTGAAAGGCAGGTCTAATGATTACAAACTCCCTCAGTTTTTGTTTGTCTAGATTAGACTATCTCTCCTTCATTTTTCAGTGATACCTTCGTTGAGTATAGTATTCTTGGTTGTAAATTTTCTCTTGTTACTTTCAAATTCTCTCTTTGTTTCTGGTTTTTTGCTATTTGATTATACTGTGTCCTAGTGTAGTTTCTTTGAGTTGATCCTTTCTGGGTGACTTGAGGTTTCCAGAGTGACTTTGTTAAAATGTAGACAGATCATGTCACTCCTGTGTTTGTTCAAAGCTGCCAAAGGTTTCATTTCTTTCATGGATGAATAGCTAAATTATTACACTGGCCAATAAGGCCTTCATGATTTCTTATTTGTCTGCTTGTTGGCCCTCATAGCCTAATACTTTCTCTTTTGCTTATTCTGCTTCATTCACAATTTGTGCTTTTCAAACATTCTTAGTAATTTCCGAGCCCAGGGATTTGGCACTTAGCGTTCCTGCTACATAGAGCATTTGTTCCTCCGTATATCTGCATGGCTTGCTCACCTTCTTTGAGTTTTTGCTCAAACATATTTTCTCACTGAGTTCTTCTCTGGCCACCCTCACTAAAATTTCACCTCCACAAATACAGATTACTTCCTTCTTTCCTTGCTTCCTGCTTTATTTTTCAATTTATTACTATTTTAACTTTGCTATATATTTTGTTAATTTTCCTGCCTTTCCCAACTAGACTAAACTCACTGAAAAGAGAAATATTTTTTCTGTTCATTCCTATATGCCCACAGCTTGAAAGAGTACTCCATAAATATTTTTTTAATGAATGAACAACTGATTAAATATAAAGTTATACTGAATAATCGAAAGATTAAGATAGCAAAAGTTGGCAGCACTGGTTGCTCTGTGGGTAGGATGCTGGCCACATACACCAAGGCTGGTGGGTTCTAACCCAGCCCGGACCAGCTAAAAACAACAACAACAAAAATAGCTGGGCATTGTGGCAGGCACCTGTAGGCCCAGCTACTTAGGAGGCTGTGAGACAAGAGGATCACTTAAGCTCAAGAGTTTGAGGTTGCTGTGAGCTGTGGTGCCAGGGCACTCTACCCAGGGTGACGGCTTGAGACTCTGTCTCCAAAAATAAATAAATAAATAAATAAATAAATAAATAAATAAATAAAAGAAATAGCAAAAGTCCTACAATGATTTAATAAGATAGAATTTCATTTCTGGGGTTCTGGCATGTAATGCTATTCCAATTTTTCAGCTAAGCCTTATTTCCTGGGCACATAAACAGAGTAAAGATTTTTTTTTAAAATAAATAAATATTTTTATATCCTCTCTCTGAAATATAATGATCATGCAAATCCTACATAATCATACCTTATTTGAAGAAGTTAGAAAATACATAAAAAGAATTATAGAAAATTGCTGTATAGGCTACAGTAGTTTTGTTTCCTAAATATTAATACAAATATGATGCTAAGGAAGTAAAACAATTTAAAGTAATGATTTTTAAAACTTACAGGTGTAAAAGAGAAGCATATGGTTGAACAGAGATTGCCAATGAAATTGACAGATGATTAAGATTCATTAAAACTTTTAATTAACACCTTAGAAAATTCCATAAAATGATACTGTATATAAATGACTATGTGTGATATCTTGTAGCATTCTCTTACCTGTTTTACAAAGGAGAAAAAAAATGGATCACAAAAGTGCTTATGATAACGATTTCTTTAGCCCTGAGTCTGTTTTGAGTGTTATCTAGTTGTGTCAATCATGCCAATTTGAGCTGCCAATATTCTAAATACATTTGGCTGAGATGTATGTGATTTTCTGTACTTTCTGGAGGAAAGAAAAACTACCTTTTGTTTCCTTCCTTCCTTCCTTTTTTTTTCTGTCTTTGGAGATAGGGTCTCTCTCTGTCCCTGAGGCTAGAGTGCAGTGGCATCCTCATAGCTCATGGCAGCCTCAAACTCCTAGGCTCAAGTGGTCTTCCTGCCTTCTTAGCTTCTCGAATAGCTGGGTCTGCAGATGCCCATCGTGGCTGGCTGATTTTTTTTATTTTTATTTTTTTTAGAGAAGGGGTCTTGCTATATTGTCCATGCTGGTCTTGAACTCCTAGCCCTAAGCAATGCCCCCCAGCTGGGCCTCCCAAAGTGCTGGGATTACAGGTGTGAGCTACTATGCCTGGTTTCTTTTTAGTTTATCATGTTTTCAAAATTTCCTAATTGAATATGGTAGAATTTGAGCTATAACAAAATAGAGCTTTTCCATGCTGAGTTAAAATCAGGATTGTCTACAATGTGGTTAATGAAATTTGTGATTGATAAATTTATTTAAAATAAAACTGAAGATGGTGAGAAACTGATTTTGAGAGGGATTCAGTACACTCAATTGCACTGTGTTTTGTACATTGAAACTGTATTTTCTGCTCACTGTTTTCAATGAGCTGGGGATCGTCTGCATGAAAATAATGGTAATTGCTCTAAAGAAGGCTTTGAAACTTTTTTGTAGAGGTACAATTACTATAGGATTTTTAAATTCTGATAAAAGGATAGTTGTTTAATGTTTTGCCAAGAGATTTGTAGTAGGAATATAAGCTTACTTACTTGGTGCTGATTTCTGAACCTGGGGGATTGTTAAAAAAATAAAAAGAAAAATGGAATTAATTATGTTTTCTTTGACAGAACTATTTTCTGGTTTTTATTAGATAACATATTTGGTCAGAGTTAAACATCCATTAGTGGTCCAGGGTACGCATTACGAACATGAATTATCATCTCAGGCTGTGATCTTTGATATCCTCCATGCCTGCATAGCTATATGGCTTTCTTTTTCTTTCTGCCTCCTTATAATTATTCATTTACCTTCCTCCTCTTCTCACTTTTGTTGCTTTCTTCCCCTTCCCCTCACTCTCTTTCTGTCGTTCCTCATGTTTCTGGACTCTGTGCCTGCTGATTGGGCCATTAGTGTCACACTCAGCAAGTGGTGACCCTCCTCTCTTAAGGGCTGCTTGGTTGTGTCGAGTTGCCAATGATTTAGGCCGTCTTAGAGATTTCCACTGTACATGCTATTCAGAATTTATTAATTCACTGCTCACAATGTTTCCTTTTTGGTCAAGAGGCAGCAAGGCATGGTAGAGTAGAACTACATATTGTAACCATTTCAGACAGCTGAGTTTTCCAGCACCCTTACACCATAAAAGAGGCATCATTATAATTTAAATTGCTAACTGTGACTTTAAAGGATCAGCTCTAATATGCCTACTTTTGAAAACTAATATATATTTTAGGTGCAGTGTTTAAGTTCTTTCGAATAACTTTTTTTATTC
This sequence comes from Galago senegalensis, assembly GCA_963575145.1. Lineage (NCBI taxonomy): Eukaryota > Metazoa > Chordata > Mammalia > Primates > Galagidae > Galago > Galago senegalensis. The sequence continues at coordinate 6,135 of CAUYTI010143547.1, forward strand.
TCTTGTTTCTTGCTGAGTAAGTATTAAGATTATAAATCATTAAGGAGTCAAAGCGCTGGGACTGACATGTGAAAGCTGTAAAGATACAAAAGAACACATTTATATTATTATTTTTATCTTTTCTAGTGTTAGGAGCCTAAATGTTTTGAAGCTGAAACACAAAGAATGCAGGGAAAAAACAAAAATTACACTGAAAATACCAATTAAGCGTGAATGTTGCCTGATTTATAATTCCATGTACAGAGATTATAAAGAAGAAATATAGCTCGTGAAGGATGAGATGCTCTAAAATGGTGATTCTGACTATATAATTGAGTATAATCCTGCTGAGAAAGAAGGGAGCTACACAAAAGTGTAACTATATCAGGAGCTCTTAGATAAGCTGAGAATTCAAAGGAGGGTAAATATCAGAAGAAGGAGCACGTAGCCAGGACTTACAAAGGCAGGAACTTTGGGAGAGTTAGTGACCATGACCCTGATCATTCATTCTTTCATTCATTTATTCACTCACACCATAAATATTGATTGAGAACCTTTCACATGCCAGATACTCTTGTTTCCACTAAGCGTACAGAAATTTAATGAGGTTATCGTCCTCAAAAATCTACTGAGATAACACTGGACTGTAATAGTAATAATTGACATCATCAAGGACGAATGCCTTCTTCTTTTATTCCAAACTTGAAAGTAGAGTCAGCCAACGTAAGTAGAAATGTAAGCCTAGGCTGGCAAAAAGAGAATGCGTCTCCCCTCTGAATGTGAGTTCTGGGAGTTCAGGCTTCCAGTTCCAGACAAATATATACTCGAGCTTACACGAAAAACTTGGTCCTAACTGTGCAGTTGGAATTGAACAATCGTGCAACTTGCTCATAATTTTTCTCATACTTGTGACAAAAAGCCTGAGGAAAAAATGTATGGATAAAATATTGTGGTTTGTAAGTAGAAGGTAATATTTGCTCTTTCAAACCAGACACTGATTAGTTTTGTGGTTCTGGAGGAATTGATAAGTGGATTCTTTGTGTTTGAAAAAGAAGAGACAGAATACAGTTTGATAAGAACAATGTTTGCTTTATTGGTTTTTGATAGATTTATTAGATTTGTATACTGGGATATCCCCATTTGGTTTTACAAATGACTAGAGTGTCTGTTAAGCAATGCTATGGGGGCGGCGGCTGTGGCTCAAAGGAGTAGGGCACTGGCCCCATATACCAGAGGTGACAGGTTCAAACCCAGCCTCAGTCAAAAACTGCAAAAACTGCAAAAAAAAAAAAAAAAAAATGACATTGGAGGATTATGATTAAAAAACAGAAAAAACTTCAAAAAAAAAAAAAAAAAAATGCCATGGCAGGATTAGGATTAAAACCCAGTTTGCCTGATCCCTTACTCAGTACTCTTTCTGTTGCATATGGCTGTTATTTTGAGTTACTTTATCAAAGCATTGTGCTAGATTTAAAATAATAGGAATAACAGCTAAAATATTATTCCTGTTACTATATGTAAGGCGGTGCTCTGAATACTTGTATGAATTCATTTAATCCTCACACTAACACAATGAACCTCATTTTACTAATGAGACAACTGGGGTTCAAAAGAGCAAGAAGGTCGTTTTTATAGGTCACTGAAGTAATATGCCAGAACCAAGATTTGAACCCCGGAATCTGGCATCTGCACCCACACACTTCTACCCCATACTGCCTCTGAAATGAAAACGAGGTAATTATTTTACTAAAATAGCACGATGTAGCTATGAGTTATTTTCATATCTTTAAATATTTGACAGAGTCTTTTTTAAATGCTATTGATGAGAAAAACGTTGAATAAATTGTAGCATGAGATTTTTAGGTAGATTTTTGGCAGGTGGAACAATGAACATGGAATACAGCCTCTGACCTTGCCTTTGTCTTTGCCTTTGCCTTTGTCTTTGTCCATCTGCCATTTAAGTAAAAACACGCATGCAAATCTTTAGATGATAGCCATTATGAAAGATTAGTTTATATATTCAACAGAAGCATCAGGACTCAATATTCAGATGTATGCAAAAGTAGTGCATAAGGCCAAAAGCGTGGAGACTCTTTTGAGAATGGTTTCCTGGAAAAGAAGGTGCCGTGTACCAACTTGACAAGCCAGTGGTTTGATGTTGCTATTGAAAAAGGCAATCCCCTAATTATTGAAAAGGCCTCTTGAGAAACTCGAGTAGGTTCAGAGACTTAAGTAGGACACTGTAACCGTATTCAAATATTGGAAGATCTGGCATGTGGAAGAGATAGTAGACGGACAGAAATTAAATAAAGATCACTTTAGCACTATGAAATGGAAAACTGCCAAACATCAGAGCTTTCTAGGAGTAGAAAGGCTTATCCTGTAAAAGAGTGAAAGTCTTGGTTTAAAAATAAGGAGGGCCACTGATACTGGAATAGCAATTGTGTTAGGAAGTCTCCAAGGGTTTCTACCTTTAAAGTTGTACAGTTTCTTAATTTAACACACCTGTTGTGACTGAGAAGATAAGAGGAATCTGCTCTAGGGGATGTAGGGTGCCTATGGTGGGACATTTTATTTCATTTTTTTAAACAGAGATCGAACTTAGTGATGATCCTGAAGACCACAGTTAAAGACACAATGGAAGGTAGTTGCAGCATTTCTCCTTTAAACATTCTTATAATGTTCCTCATAAATACAAAACTATGTAAACGAACACAGCGGTCTGACTTTGACTCCTTGGTTGTCAAACATGTAAAGAATAGACATATATTGAAGAGCTGCTTAATTATTCTCAGTCAGACTCTAATTTGATTAGAAGAAAGGCTTGCCAGGTTATGAATAAGAGGTTTTGCCTTTTGATTGAGTGAAATATAGAAGTTCCATTTATAAGCAGGAACCTTGTACCTGATAAAGACTACAGATGCTCCTTGACTCGTGACGGGGTGACATCAATAAACTAATTGTAAGCTGAAAATGCATTTAATACACCTAGCCTGCTGAGCAACATGGCTTCGCCTAGCCTACCTTAAATGTGCTCAGAACCATTAGGTCAGCCTACAGTTGGGCAAAATCATCTAACACAAAACCTGTTTTGTAATAGTGTTGAATATCTCATGGGATTTATTGAAGCAGGGTCTATGGATGGGCATTTAAATCATAAACCATCATAAACTGGGAACCGTCTGCACTCCTAATGTGCAAATTAACATGATGAGGCATACCTGATGTTCTGTTTTTTTAGTGAGTTAACCCAACAGACTCTGGGTGGATTATAGTCCCTGGTTGAACAGATTCTACTTGAATTGAGAGATAACTCCGTCTACTGGATTCTTGGATTTAGGAGAGACTTGTGTGCTACCCTAACATGAAGTCCTTTACTTGACGGATTCAGAACTTGAATTCTGTCGTGATTGTCCAAGGTGATTCTATTTAGTTGGCAGCATAGTTAGGATGAGAAGCTTGGCTCTTAGGACTTATAGTGCATGCATGGAACTTTGCCTTATAACATACTCTCTCCCTCACCTTTTAAACTGTGCTGAAGGTATATAGTAAATCAAGATCCATAGGGTAAGAAAAGGAGCCTGTCTCTACATTATCTTCATTAAGTTAAAGGTGTTATAGGTAAGTCTTCATAAATGCTTTTCAGTTTCATTAAACTTTGATCTCTGGAAGTAAAATGAGAGTCAGTTGTTCAACTTCTGGTGAAAACAGAAAGGATGGAGATGAGAGTCTGTGCTTAATTTCCAAAAGGATTTAAAGCTTAGGACAGTTTCAGCAACTTCCTCTAAGTGATGCAGATTATTCTTCCAGTAGTAGATAGATCAAGTGTCTGTGTTCGGAACAGCTTTGAAACTGGACAAATCTAAGACATCTGAACACAGTATCACTTTACCTGGAATTAATTCAGGCTTCTGAACTTCTGGCAGAGAGGAAGGTCATCGTGTCTGAGTACTTTGCCGCGAAGTCTTTACGAATTTAAGATTTTTAAAAAAATAATTCCCTTGTTTCTATACTCTGGTGATTGGAATATAGATTTAAGTTAGTGGTACGTCATTGTTTTCAACAGTAATTGTCTCAGGTATTACATTTAATCAGGATGTTAGATTTTCATTTAAAACGTATTGGAGTGATTTTTCTTCAGCAAACTCCTACACGAATATCTGACTCACTGAAGTGTATGATAATATAGGCGCCCCTGGTAGGTGCTCAGTAAATGTTTATTGAATTCATCATGTTAAGATTTTGGAAAACTCTTTAAGTGAATATATGTGTCTTTAGACATAATCAAATCAATGCAGTTTGAACTAGCTATGTGTTTTTGGACAATCAAATCAGGAATTCCTGTATTAAGGCCATTTGATGAGAGACAGACATTTAATACAATCACCCAATTCTTGGGTATCGTGGTGAAAGTGGTGCCACCAGATTAAGCCGTAGGTAGACACCACATTACAACGTGTTAATCTAGAAACTCAAAAACTACGGATTTAAAAGTTGAATGTCAAAATAAATGCAGGTAGTTTAAAGTGAAAATGCAAAGAAAAATAATTTTTCTACTTCATCAGCAAGGGGGACAGAGGGCAAAGGGAGGAGGAGGAGGAGGAGTTAGGGGATTTCCTGGCCCAAAGTGGTTATAGTAATTTATTCCACGTCTTCTATATACCCAGCCTAGTGTAAAAAAGTAAAAGTTACATTCCCTGGTCCTGTGAACTTTGCTTTCCTTTGGTGGAAGGTAGCGTGGTCCTTGCACACGAAGCAATTCATTATAACTGCCTGAGATTTGTGTGACTGTGAAAAGAAGTGGAATTCACTTGAAAGATTTCCTGAGCTTTGCTTCCTTCATTCCCACTTCCAGCTGGGAATACTTACTTGCTGTTCACTGTGGGTACTTTCATACCGGGGCCAGCTCATGATCTTGATTCCCGTATGCATGAGTCTCATGCTGGGGCCAGATCCTCCCCTCAGGATCTTGCTGGTAGCTGGTGTGTTCTTTCTCTTCACATCTCCTGTCTTGTGCCTCCAACCCCTTGATTTCAATGCCGACTGACCCGCAGAATCACCTGTAGATTTTTTAAAAATTTGAGCACTATCAGAATCTTTGGGGCTATGGCCCAGGCCTGTATTTTAAAGAGCTTTGCACATGTGTTTCTGATAACTTTTAACTATCCCAACTCTGCTGCCAGGGGTCTGCATCCCATTTTCTTATCTACCTGGTCTTTACTTCCTGTCTGATAATTCTCTTCCTGCCTGTATAAGGACCCCCTCCTTCAGGTGTTTAATTTGATTTGTCTTAATCAGCATTTGGGGGCATAGTTCTTTGGAGATCATTAAAAATTTGGAAATTGGATCCAGTTGATGGTGTTGTAGAGAAAGTGAGCTCGGTTAAAAATCTCTGCTGTATGCATAACATCTATTCTGGTCAGTTGATACGTATCTATTCACCCTGTCATCCTTCTGTGGAATTTCCTTATTTTCCCAAGGATCACCTGTGTGTTCATTGTACAAGATGAACAAACGTCTATTTTGCATATGAATATATACTTGTTAGCTATCTGATCCTGAGATTAATTGAAGAAAAATGATTCCAGTCTATTTGAATAATTTCTCTCAGGCTGTAAACATAACATTTCTTACTCAGATTACATGTTTCTTCTTACTTGTTTTTAAAATGATTTGTGAAGCCATTCATATAGGTCAGGTGACAAGAAATCAGATCATTGTTTTACTAAATTTTGTGGTCAATGTTTATCCGTACAAACATTTATCCATAAAGCAACTTTGGGAATGTCACAGTCGTTGTCTGAGTTATATGATGGTAAATAGATTTCTGGTCCCAGTGTGAAACCGTGATCTGTCTGACATGATTTCAATATTTTGTGTGGATGAGACAAAAAGTAACCGATTTGCTAGAGTAACGTGAACCGGTTTTCAAGTTATTTGCTGAGCCAAGAGCATGACAGCCGTATAGAAGGGCAATAGAAATATAGAAATAAAAGTAAAGGCCTTTTTATAGCTTGCTGATGAGAGGCCAGAACATTCCACATCAATACATCTATCTAACGTCCCCTAGGTTAGGGGGTTCACTGATACACAGATATGCTTTCATGATTACCAATCAGATTGATGGTATTTTAGCTATTACTCTTAATTCCTCTTTATTCTCAAAAGAAAATTTTAGGAATTTATCTGTTAGTATTTCTTATATTTATGAATTAATGTCACGGATATATGGTGAGGCTGCCCTACCTCATCTGTTAACTTTTCTGTTGCTGTAAAGGTCCTGGTCATTTTTCTGTTCATATATAAAGTCTATCACTTTCACCCCCTGAAGCAATTTCGAGACCACTCTAGGGGGGAAAAAAAGGTAGGAGAGAAAAAGATGAAGCAAAGGAAAGAGTGAATACAGCCGAAGTCCAGCCTGAAATGTAATGGGTCCCAAAGTGGATACTTGGCTCTTACTATCTTCAGAACCCTTTAAACCAAAGGCTTTGCTTTTGTGGAATTTTAGAATCGAATGTAACCTTACAGATAATATAGTTCATAGGCGTCATTTTTAAAATAAGGAAAGAATAGAAAGGTTAAATAACATGGTCATGGTCACACAAATAGTGGCATTGTCTACCGACTGGCCATCACGCTGCTACTTATCTTTATTTTTAGGGTGAGCAAAGTAGGTCATTTGCCTCTGAGATTTGGTGGAAAGGCTAAGATCATCAGGTACCTGAGTTTTGGCCAGCGAATGAGCAATTTCCCAACTTTCTTTTTCTTGTGCCCTACCCTTGACACTGTTGACTCCTCATTCTTTCTTGAAATATGCTCTGTTCTTTCAGCGTCTGTGGCTGCCTGGTCCTTGTCCTTTTAGTCTGAGCTTTATTATTTATTTCCTTCAGGGGACCTCTTTATGCTTTCACCCCTTAACATCGAGCCCCCAGAGGTCTGGCCTCAGCCCGCTGTTCTTTGCCCTCTTCACCTTTCCTTGGACAATCCCAACGTTTATTTAGGACTTATTAGAAGAGCCCCATGCCATGCTGGGTACTGGATAATGAGGGACACAGCCCCTGGACCACAGTGTGGGTGATCTTATTCATTCTTGGGGCTTTAGCTGCTGCAGACAGTCTCAAGATTCTCGGATCTGTATCTTTGGTTGTGACCAACACCCTGGACTCCATGTCTAGATTCCACTTGGATGTTCCAGGGCAATCTCAAAGTTGATATGTGGAACATGAGTTTTAACATTTTATCCTCTTTTCATCCTTTTATTCAAAATCTTCTTTACCTTCTGAGTTCCAAATCTCACTGCCAAAGTTAACTTGATTACTCCTCCATGAAGTTCACAGGCAGCTTTGAGTCTTTCTCTTTCTTTCCCTTCCAGTGACTTAACTCCGGGTACTTCTGTTTTACTCCTGTGCTCCTTTGTACTTTTTAATTTATTTTTTGAGACAGAGTCCCACTATGTTGCCCTTGGTAGAGTGCCCTGTGTCACAGCTCACGACAACCTCAAACTCTTGGGCTTAAGCAATTCTCTTGCCTCAGCCTCCCAAGTAGCTGGGACTACAGGTGCCCACCACAATGCCCAGCTATTTTTTGGTTCAAGCTGAAATTGTTTGGCAGGCCTGGGCTGGATGCGAACCCATCGGCTCCAGTGTATGTGGCTGATTCCCTGGCCGCTGAGCTATGGACATGGAGCCTCCTTTGTCCTTTTTAATTTAATTTTATTTTTGTTGCAGTTTTTGTCTGGGGCTGGGCTTGAACCTGCCACCCTCGGCATATGGGGCAGGTGCCCTACGCCTTGAGCCACGGGCGCAGCCCTGTACTTCTTTATCATTTTTTGTCTGTGGTTCTTGGGTCGGCTCCTAACTGGGCTTCTCTTCTCCAGGCTTGCTCCCCTTTCTAGCTGCCTCCCTGAAATCCGCTCTGCACAGGGCTGCCAGGGTGATGTTCAGGACGAGAGTGGAAATCTAACCACACCTGTTTCTGCTGAAAACCTGGGCTTAGTCTCCCCACGTGCTAGAAGGTAAAACCCAAGTTTCTTAGCATGACAACTGCAGGTGTCTGTGCCGTTGCCTCACCTTGTACCCTTGCCCTCCCCACCCAACTGTGGGCTGCACTCTGATGCTGCTTCATAGGTCAGAGTTCTTACCTCTGCTGTTTTCCCACCCCAATACATAACACCTCAACTCATGGCTTCCTGTTCTGTCTCCCTTGGCAAAACTTAAAAATTAGAATTATTTCCATCATTCTTAGGGGAAATTTCAAATATGTGCACAGGAGAGGGGACAAGTACAAAGAATTCCTGTGAAGATGTTACGATTTTGACACACTGTTTCATTGATCACCTTCATCCCTTAACTTTTTCCTTTTGCTGAAGTATTTTAAAGCGAATTCACGACACCGTACAGTTTCATCCGACTCCAATGTGTGTCTTCAGAAGTATGAACATTCTCATACATAACCGTGTCATTTCGAACCTAAGGAAATTGACAGTAATTCCTGGAGATCATCTAATTCCTTGCACATAATGAAAATTTCTAAGTGGTTGCCAAAAAAAAAAAAAGTCTTTTTATAGTTAGGTTTTTTTGAACAATGATCCAAATAAGTACTACATATTAAATTTGGTTAAGTCGCTAATTCTGTTTTAATCGAGAAGAATTCTCCTCCTTTATTAATGTCATTTACTTGGTTGCAGAAACTAGGTCAGTGTCAGGTGTTCTGTAGTCTGTATTTATGGGCTTTCTTGTGCTGGGATTTACCTTGTTTGTCTATCTACTGTATTTTCCCGGCATATAAATTAGCTTTAGAGATTTGATTAGATTCAGGTCTCACAGTCTTTCTACCTACCTACCTGTCTAGGTAAAATCGTAGAACGTTAACATTGCTCGGTGGGGTCGAGTAGTGACGCTTCATTTCTTCCTGTTCCAAGTCACCATCAATCGCTGTGTGGCTCGCGGGTTAAGCCATTGATGATCATCGCCTGAATCGGTTCTTTCATTAAGGACAGCAAGATGGTAACTGCATAATTCTACAATGTCTTCCCCATTTCCTGGTAGAACTCTTCTGTCGAGAATTTCATGTCATCAGGTTTAAAACCATGTGGTTACTCTGACGTATAGGTTCTATAGGAGAGAGAGGGGAAAAAATGCTACTTCTTTCTTTTTGATTACCTGGCTCAATTTTAATAATACTTCAAGGCTCAGTTCAGCAGAATTCATTGGTAGGAAGCCATAGGTAATCCCATAGAGCCAAACTAATTATTATTGTTATTATTATTATTTTTTATTAAATCATAGCAGTGTACATTAATACTATCATGAGGGGACAGTGAACTTTTTTTTTGTATACAATTTGAAATACTTTCATCCAACTGGTTAACATAGCCTTCATGTCTTTTTCTTAGTTATTGTGTTAAGACATTTATATTCCACATTTAGTAAGTTTCACATGTACCCTTATAGGATGCACCATAGGAGTGATCCCACCAATCACCCTCCCTCCACCCACCGTCCCCCTCAAAAGGGAAGGTGCTGGCCCCATATGCCAGAGGTGGTGGGTTCAAACCCAGCTGAACCCAGTCCCAACCATAGAGCCTAATTAAATGGCACTTGCCCCTGGCATGAGATTCCGTTCTTACCTCTGTCCTTCCCCTCACATTGTATTTTTTTTTTTTTATAGACAGAGTCTCACTTTATCGCCCTCAGTAGAGTGCTGTGGCATCCCAGCTCACAGCAACCTCCAGCACTTGGGTTTAGATGATTCTCCTGCCTCAGCAGCCTCCTGAGTAGCTAGAACTACAGGTGCCCACCACAACGCCTGGCATTTTTTGTTGCAGTTTGGCCAGCACCAGATTTGAACCTGCCACCCTTGGTATACAGGGCTGGCGTCCTACTCACTGAGCCACAGGTGCCACCTCACTTCACATTGTATTTAAAGTATTGTTTTTGAAACTGGAAATTCATTTCACTCTACATAATTGGACCTAAAGCAATGCTGCTGAAAACAATTCGGTAGAAACAAGTGACCCCAAATAATAATTTGTTCAAAGTCATCATTGCATCTCTCTCTCTTTTTTTTTTATTCCGAGGCAGTTTTATAAACCTGCGTGCCTCTTGGAACACTATGTCCACTTTCAGATTTTTTGTTTAGTTTTTTTTTTTTTTTTTTTTTGAGACAGAGCCTCAAGCTGTCCCCCTGGGTAGAGTGCCATGGCATTACAGCTCACAGCAACCTCCAACTCCTGGGCTCAAGCGAGTCTCCTGCCTCCGCCTCCCAAGTAGCTGGGACC
>CAUYTI010143549.1:0-11236 GCA_963575145.1 Galago senegalensis
TATATCACACACTTCACAAAAATAAATTCATGATGGATCATTTAGTTAAAGGTCAATATAAAATCTGTAAAGTTTTAAAAATAATACAGAAATATACCTTATTTTCCATTTGTTAACATTTTCAGCTATTTCTTTTCTTAGAGATTCATCTAGAGATCTTTCACATCCTTTGTTAGGTAAACTCCCAAATATTTCATCTTCTTTGGCACTACTATGAATGGAATAGAGTCCTTGACTGTTTTTTCAGCTTGACTATTGTTGGTATATATGAAGGCTACTGATTTATGAGTGTTGATTTTGTAGCCTGAGACACTGCTGTATTCCTTGATTACTTCTAAGAGTTTTGTAGAATTGTGGTATATGTACACCATGGAATACAATGCAGCCCTAAAGAAAGATGGAGACTTTACCTCCTTCATGTTTACATGGATGGAGCTGAAACATATTCTTCTTAGCAAAGTATCTCAAGAATGAAAGAAAAAGTATCCAATGTACTCAGCCCTACTATGAAACTAATTTATGGCTTTCATAGGAAAGCTATAACCCAATTATAGCCCAAGAATATGGAGAAAGGGGAGGGGGAGGGCAGAGGAGGGGGGAGGATGGGTGGAGGGAGGGTGATTGGTGGGATTGTGCCTATGGTTCATCTTACAAGGGTACATGTGAATCTTTCTAAATGTAGAATATAAATGTCTTAACACAGTAACTAAGTAAATGACATGAAGGCTATGTTAACCAGTTTGGTGAAAATATTTCAAATTGTATATAAGAATAGCACACTGTATCCCATTACAATATTAATGTACACAGCTATGATTTAATAAAAAAATACCTTATTTACTTATAGCACAAGAAATAATATCAATTAACATTTTAAAAACTATGTAAATTATATCTAAATAAAAAGTGTGTTCATAAGAACACACACTAGAAAGACACAGAGAAGAATACATATGCATAAAGTCAATATTGGGTACATATATATATAGAATATATAATAATAACTCCAACAAATTGATTTTTCTTAAAAAAGACAATTAACAGAAGAGCCAAAGTCTTAAATAGACATTTATATTGTAACGGAAGAATTGTCAATTAGCTCATTCCAATTTCTCTTAAGTTATTAGTCATTGTGGAAATGTGAATCAAATGTAAACCAAAATCAATGCAGTGCCATTTCAAACAAATTAGATCAACAAAAATTAAAGCGTTACCAAACTGTTGCTTGTTGAACCTATAGAGTGACTCATACATTCTGATTGAAGTTTAGAATGATGTAATCACTTCAAAATTTGTTTTTATAACTTAGCATAGAGTTATACATACTTCTTACTCATTCACTTGCCAATTATACTCCTAGATAATTACCCAAGAGAAATTAGAATATGTTTATGTAGAGAATTTTTCATAAATATTCACAGAACCATTATTTGAAATGGCCCAAAGTGAAAAAATACAAATATCCATCAACAACAGAAAATATAAACAACTGTGATATACTTATGCGATGAACTCTATATGTACTAAAAAGGTGCAAACTCTGGATCCAGGAGACACCAGGGATACATCTCAACAGCATTATGCTGAGTGAAAAAACCCAGTATGCTTCCATGTATATGAAGTGCTTCAACCTGAAAATCTAACGGGTGGAGAGAAAGATAAAACATTAATGTTTGGTGTAGAATGGGAAAGGAAGCTTTCCTAAATGATAATAATCTTCTGTGTCCTGATACAAGTACTGATTATGGGAGTATGTGTTTGCCAGAACTCACGGAATGGTACATTTAAAATGTGTGCATTTCACTATATTTAGCTACTTCCACCTGCTTCTCACACCTCAAAAAACTCTAAATAAAAATTGAACATAGTAGATTTACTTTCGTAGTAGTATGTGTTAACAATCCTGAAGCCATTTTTTGGCATTTTAAGTTTGATCAAATGAACGAATACATTGAGGAAGATGGATACATTTCCTGACTCTTAGAGAATGTAATACTACTAATATGGAAAAAAGGTAAAACAAAAATTAACTTTGCTTTTCTAGATTAGAATCAGAACTGTTGTATGATCATTAATAGTATTTCCATATAGGTAGTTAAGCAGATAGACACACCATGCACACCCCACCCCCACTTGTTAGTTCTGTTTGTTCTCAGTTCTTGGTCCTTAAATACTATTCTCTAATAAAAATAAATCAGGATTCCTTGGAGAAATGAATGGTTTCAGGGCTTGAGCAAAGACAGTAAAATGACCGTAGAATGTCTTGTTCCAGAAAATAAAGAATTTCTAAAGGAATGTTAGAAATAGGTGAAAAACACCCAGGAACTAGATGGAAGATGACCCAAAGTGACAAATATGGTATAATTTGAGTATCAGAACATTTAATAAGATGAGAATTCATGAACCCAAACTGATATAAGTAGGGATGAAAAATAAACAAATGAAAAGTAGAGAAGGAAACTCTCTTTCTTGCAATAGAATATCAAAAAGTGTAGACGAAATAAAGAGGTTAGAAAGTCACTAAATTGTAGCTATAACAATAATAATTGTTTCAACCAGTAATTGTGTGTACAACTAATGGTTAAAATTTTTTATAAAGGGCATTTTCAGAGTTTTGCCCACAAATTATTGATTACAAAAGGAGAACAATAACTTTTAAAGTGGGTAGATCTTATGTAGAGTTTCTCAATCAATTATCAAAGTTATTATCACTATTAGTTTGATACAATCATGTGCTCCTGACATGACGCTCTACGAAGGCCAGATAGAACTTCTGTGTTATTTTTGCCCAAAGGATATAAATGTACTCTACTTATAAAAGGAAACAGTAGTTAAACTCAACTTGAGAGGAAGTCTAAAAAGATGAGGGCTATATTCTTGAAAAATTTAAAGGGAAGAATGGCAAAAGCCAAGAAAGATTTACTTCCAGATTAAAAGAGACTTAAAGAGATAAGACAATAATAAGACAATATGGCAACTAAATGCAAGATCCTGATTGCCACCAGATTAGACTCTGGACTGTGGGGGGAAAGTCAAAGCAATCACTGGGAAGAAATCATATGCGTATACTAGATATTACAAGTCTTGATTTTAATAATGGCTGTGCGGTTAAATAAGAGAATTCCCTTGTTCTTGGGAAATATACACTAAAATGTGTGTATGTCGGAGACTGAGGGAGAACAAGAATGGAAAAGCAAATGAAGCAAAAAGTAAATAATTAGCCAAGGCCAGGCATGGTTTTTGTACCTGTAATCCTAGCTCTTTGGGAGGCTGAAGCAGGAGGATTGCTTGAAATCAGGAGTTTAAGACCAGTCTGAGTAACATAGACAGCCCTTGTCTCTACAAAAAAATAAAACAAATAGCTGCATATGGTGGCACATACCTATAGGCCCAGCCACTCAGGAGCTTGGGAGGAAGATCAGTTGATCCCGGGAGTTTGAGGTTACAGTGAGCTCTATGACGATAGAGCACTGCACTCTAGCCCAGGCGACCCTGTCTCAACAAAATAAAATGATAATTGATATGTCTTGGTGATGTGTATATAGGATAGAGTCTAGAATCTGTTCAAGTTTTTCAAATTTTCTATAATTTTGAAATAATACTGGAATAAATACTTAGAAAATCCCACCTAACTATGTATTGCTGTTGACATATGGTTGTTTCTCTTTCTCTGGAGAACAACCATTAATACCGTGTACACCCCAAATCCCAAATATTGGAAAAAATATGCTTATCTTTTTATAAAATTAAAAATTATGCTCATAAATATAAAAGATAAACCCATTGTGACATTAAAAGATGGATTACAAATGTTTTAGTTCTAAAACTTCCTAGTTCCTCAAGCACACTGTTTTTGAATGTCTTCAGAAGTTCTACCACTTGGTATTTTCTTTAAAGATTAAAATTAATTTATTTCAAGTAGTAGTAGGGGAGTAGAGATTACTAAGAATGAACTTAAGTATCAAATGTTTGACAGTCAATACTCTTCATGATATAATTAAAAAATATTGAATAGTGATATTACTATGTCGGAGACTGAGATTATCATAAACATCAACATCCAAGGAATTATTTATTAGGAAATTGCTACTTTTTTTTGTATCATTGACCTCTACTCCTTTTCATTTAAATCTTTCAGTTTTTATTCCCTAATGTTTAACATGAAATTTATGAACACTTTTTTTCATCTGAAGTATAGCAACTTTTCTTGCTTTATTTATGAAATAGGGGCACACATTTAGATTTGGTGCCAGCATAGGTTTACTTCTAGGTATATATACAAAAAAAATCTATTCTTTCCAAAATATAGCTCTTTATATTGCTATTAGTGTTTAACTTATGAACATATAACTGAGAAACTTGCAAATTAGCCCTTCTTGAGATAACAAATACATTCAGAAAAACTCAGGTGCTCTTTAATTATGAATTTATTTTACAACATGAATGATGATTTAATCTTAGTGAAATTTCAATGAACTTTAAATATCACCTGAGGTATATTTGGAAGTTTATTTTGTGTTTAAGAAAATACTTTCTGTTTGTAAATGCCATCTTTAAATTAACATTCTTCAGAATCCTTATTTTTTGTGGACTAAGGAACATTATTCAGGCTCAAAAAATGTACTTGCTACCTTAAGTATATTTTTAAAAAGTTTTAAAATATTATATTATGCTTCAATTAAGAAAGAAATATCCTTGCTTCCATCTTCCATGTCAAATAGTTTGGTTTCCTAGAATAATTTGTGAAATTATTTCACAAAATTAAATGATTTCTAGGTTTTTAAATAGTAGGAAGTATTTAAGTATGTCAAAACTTAACACTAAGATATATAATTAACATTTGAAATAAATACCTATATGTACGTATTTCTCTTACACCTGTGGCAAATTAGAATTTTTAAATTGTTTGTATCTTCCAAAAACTTTCTGAGAAATCAAATGAATGTCTAAATTAGTATTAGAAATCCTATTCTTAAATTTTTTACTATAAAATTTAGAAACCTTTATTTTAAAAAAACCTAGTCAAGATCCCATTGTACAGGAAAGCAAAATTAACCAAAAACTTTTTGATCTGATTGCCTTTCATGTGTGAAACTCAATTATGGTTCTATTATTGGGAATCAGGAAAGTTATTCCCCGAATGACAGTTTGGGTCAAGTTCACCTTTATGCTTGTTAGGGAAGATGCTCATCCAGAGACCTTTAGCTTAATGACCCAGCTTCTTCTGCATAAGTTACAGTCGGGGACCATGGCAGGAACTTTTGAAGCTTCATTAGTCTTTTAAGCCACAGGGGAAACATTAAATTAACCAAAAAAAAAAAAAAAAAGGAAAGAAAGAAACAAAAAACCAAATCAATAATCTCAAAGAAGCTCTAGTCTTTTGGCTCACGAGTATTCGTTAGCTATGCAAAGTTATGTTGTAGAAAATTTTGTGTAGCTTCTACTGTCATTTAACTTTCAAACATCACTCTATCTGTTAAATCATCTTTCATAGCGATAACTTTTTGCAGTTAGACAATTTCTGTGTCATGCTCATCCCACTTTGGACTCAAATCACCCTTGCTGCAAAGCGGAAGCCAGCTGCAAGCAGGCTGTTGAGGTGGTGGGGTTAAGATTCTGACTCCCAAGAGATGAATGGGAGACAAGCCATGAATCTGGATATCATGATGATTGGTAAAAAGAACTGACAGGAGTGAGGTCACCCACAAAGGGCGTTAGAATCCGAAATCCAGCAAGCTGAAGACACCCGTGAAGTGCTGATGCAGAGCAGCAGGGCTGCAGGTGCAGGTTGTAAATGGAGGGAAACTGGAAAGGGACCTTCAGCAGGGAGGTGAGGAATGGAGCCGAGAGGCCAGCAGGGAGGTGAGGAATGGAGCAGAGAGGCCAACAGCCAGACATATTTAACAGAGGATTTTCTGCAATTAGAAGATCAGTGGATACCTCAAAAGTGAAACATTTCGGTGATAAACTGTGTTAAACTGGAAATTTAGGGATTAATAGCATTGAAAAATGTGTTGGAAGTCACTGTCCTAAACTTTCCTGTCGTTCCTTGCCATCCATATGGCCTGACACCCCACAGGACTCAGCGACACCCCTAGGATCTTCTTACTTCCAAAGGGCCCCAACTCAGGCACCTGTATAAATGGTGCCATACTGATTGTTCAATAATTGTAGTAACACCCCACGAGGGGAAAACAAGGTGTTGTTTGTAAGGAAAGAGAGATTATGCGTGCTTACAGGGTGCAGGGAAGGCCTGGATAGAGACGTAACATTAAAATCAAAGACGGGGTATGAGAAGAACCCGGGGTGCGCAGAAGTAGGGGTTGGATAAAAGGCTGGGAATGAACAAGGGTAACTACCTGGTGAGTAGGCAGATGACAGGTTTCCTGGGTGAAGTTTTTATTTTTTCTCTGAATTAGGAACACTGTCATCACTATGCGAAGGATGGCAGTGGATCCGGAAGCTCAGGGAGAATGGAAAAGGATTCCTACAGGTCCCGTGAGCCAGCTGCTCTTTCTCTGGGCCTACTATTGCTGACTGGATTTTCAGTGAGGGATAAAATACTGGCGTGTGTTTCATTCTGTGACCTTCCCAAACTGTAAAGCAAGAACAGCTATGCTAACAACATGAGCAGCCCTCTACCACATTTCCTGTGGCCCTACACATGTACATGCTCACGATGAAGTTTTCATTAGTATTTATAAAAATATGATTATTCTGCATATGACATTCATGACATATTTTTTCAATATGTCACACTCTTGCTAGTAAGCTAACATGTAAATATCTAACTCTTTTTTCGGTAATTACATAGTACTCAATAATAATCTGTTGTGAAATCAATTCAGTCATTTTAATGAACATTTATTTATTCCCCCCTTATGCAACGTGTAGTAAATAACAGCATATGTCTCTGTAAATTATTAGGATTTCCATAGGGATTGCTCAGATTTTTTTAATTTATATTGCTTGGAATTTAAATATTTTAATAGATACTCACAAAGACTTTTAGTAATTTTCACCCTGACTGGGTGTAAATCTATGAAAAGCCATTTCTGTACATCTCTATCAATACTGAATGGTATTACTTTCTGGCTGCCTTGGAGTCCTGGGCAAAAAGGTGGGAATATTACTCTCTTTTTCTTTGCATGTAATTCATTGAAAGTTCATCATCTGTATTTAACAAAAAAAATTTAAAATATTATCAACTGAATTGTTTGGAAAGTGTTTCCTGATTAAAGAGAATAGGCTCATTCAAACAATCCTTCATCCTGACATGCTTTGGGGACACAGTTGAGCTTTTCCATTTAGAAACCTTTACATACACATTAACCCACTGTTCTGGATTGGAATTTTAGGAATGTGCAAAGACATAATTCTTTCAATTAATGTGAATTGTAAGGGGTGGAAATGATGTCTTCTGAAATGGGGTTATTTAGTATCACTAGGAAGGTTTCAGAATTTGCCAAAACTAAGTTTTTCACGCACAATTAAATGACAATAATAATGGATGTCTGAGTTAAAGGTAAGAGTAACTCAGGCACTTTATCATGGTGTGGGTAAAACATGGTGTGGAATAAAAATTTTTAAAATAATTATCATAGATTCTTAATCACTAGCAATAGTGAATTTTCACAATTCCTGAGATCTTCTACATACGTACATTCCTTTCTGCAATAATTCAAGTCATTTGATTGAATTCAAATGTCTTTGCTTCATCTGTGCTTGGGAAAGGCATGCAACTGACACGGCCCCACCGGATGGTAATTCTTTGCTGAAGTATTTCTCAGTGATTTAAAAAAAAAAAAATACTTTCGCTTTTTCTAATTCAATATAAAGTTTTTATTGTCATTCTGGTTACACATCCTTGTTTCTCTTACTAGATTTTAAGAGTTTTGAAATCAGGGATTTTCAAAGATCTTACTTATCTTTCTGTTTAGCGACCATTTCTTTTATTTGGCACCTAGCTCAATGCCTCTTACACAGGAGACGCTGCCTAACAGTTGAATGAACGGAAGTCTGTGTGGATGATGGAGTAGGCTGGCTAAATCAGGTTAGGGGAGGTGCAGCTGTCCATGTGCATCTCCGGTTATAAATCCTGAGGAAACTGTATTAAGGGCTTCAGGACAGCACGAAGCTTGTGGTCAGTTAGGAGATCCTGTCATAAAAAACATCTCAGCTTAAAACGAGGAAATGATAAAAAGCAAAATGTGTAACTCCCAGAAAAACTGGCCTTGTTTCTTCTCTTAGCTGTAAGTTAATGACGTTTAACCCTGTGAGTTCATATTAAAAATGCATTTTCTATTTACATCCCATGTATGCCAATAGAAGAATTGGTTTACCTAATTTTCCTACCTCCTGATGTTAGTACACAATGATTTATAGCTCCTGATTTTTATATTTTTTAAATAACATATTTAAATGCTTTTAAATATTGAATAACATTCAAGTATCAATTGTAGGCACTTGCTATCTATCCCTGAATTAAGAATAATTATTATATTTGTTACAAAAATGCCTAGTGCTAACAGCACGATATGAGTCCAGAACAATTTGTCTCCTTTTTAAAGGCTCTGGTAGTATATTGTCACTTAGAAATGTTTTCATCTCATAGCTATAGATCTATCCCTGAGAACCCCCCCAAAAGGGATCATAATACTTTGAATTTATTGTGATTACTACTTCCGGAATTATAATATATACATATATATGTAATTTTTAAAGAAGCGTGAAAGCTGCTTTTGCTGCAGATGCTAACATGTAGAGAGCAATTTTTATAGGAATTCTGAAGGGGCCTGGGGGAAGAGCTTTTTCACACAGACAGATGAATTAGGACACTCAGCTGACAGGGTCATCACTACATTTCTTATCAGAAAAATGGATTTCTACTGCAGGGCTAGAGAATATTTTCTAAAAATCCTCAAGTAGGTTGTAGCATTCAATGAATCATGTCATAAATTGAATGGGAAGAGAATCTGAGCATATCTTTCTGAATATGGAGAAAGGGGTTTGCAACATCAGGCATGGTCGATAAAGAAAAATGCCTTATGCCAACAAAGAAAGCTTTGGGGCTTAAGGTAGAAAATTGAATGGTTACATATAAATGAGTTCTTTTCTGGCATTTTACATAAAAGAGCCATCTTTTTTTTATGGAGTAATACACTATACTAAATGCCATTTATATTTTCTGAGTTATTTTAGGCCACTTAATGATCACGGATAACAATTCAGCCCTCATAGAAATAGCTTTAAGAAGGTGGCCAGTGAATAATGCTGATAGTATTTACTCTTTGCAGAAATGACTTAAAAGGCATTGGATTTATACTGGCGATTTAGAGTAGCTTAGAAGACCAGTTAAGGGGAGGAAGGAAGGGAAGAAAGAAAGACAGTGAGTGGGTTATCTCAAGTAGAACAAACAGAACTCTAACTGACAAACTATTTCAATGGGTGTTGGAACATATGGGCAGTCCGAGGTCCTATTTAATTTGTCAAGATGTGCTATGTTTTTGATATATTTTAGTCAACTGAACATAATGAGTCATACTTTCCAGAGCATAATGAAAGTTTCAGTTGGAACCAGGGAAGATCAACTATTGTGAAGTAATAGTTTGAATTTCGATTCCGCCTTTGAACCATGTCTGTAGGTACTTAGCCTTTTTGTAGTGCAAGACAGTTTTTAATCTAATTTTAATTTAATTTAATTTTTTATTAAATCATAGCTGTGTACATTAATGCAGTCATGGGGTACAGTGTGTGGGTTTTATGTACAATTTGAAATATTTTCACCAAACTGGTTAACATAGCCTTCACAGCATTGTCTTAGTTATTGTGTTAAGACATTTATATTCTACATTTAGAAAGATTCACATAAGAAATTTGATACTTTCTTTTATTTTTGTTCACACTATGCTACTATAAGCCATAAAGGATCAACCCCTGTTCCAAGAGCAAAAGGCTTTCTTTTCTACTTCATAAATATTTGGGTTTAGAGCAAAGGAATAACAACATATTTGGAATAAGTGATTCATTTGATATTCATTTTCTTGATGTCTTAAAGGAAACAAAGGGGAGGTAAAGGGTGGTGGAAGAACAAAAAATTTGGAGACGTTTTATGTCGAAATATTGTCATCGAAAAATATTTTGTCCTTAAATGGTTAAGAATTTTGTAATTTTAATTATGTTGCTGCCAAGGGGCAAACTTGACTCTTAAGAATGATATTTATTTTATATTTTCTATGGCAGTACATATTTTAAATTCATGCACGTTTCAAGTCCTGTTTGAAGAGTAAACATAAATATGCCCCAGTCGTGACTGGTGAATCAGTATATAATCAGTCAGCATTGGGGAACTCACTTCCAAAATTTACGGAGCAGCCATTTTGTGTAAATCTCTGTGCTACATAGCAGAAGAGAAAGAAAAATTAGTGATAAATGATCCTTACATTTTATAGGTATTTACAGTCAATACCCTGGGAAAGACATATACACAAAATTGCAAAGAAGCCGAACTAGCAAGTTTTCACAGCAGACATGTGAGGTTGGACAATTAAGTTTGTGAATTCATCCTCGAAAAAGGGCTACCTGTTTCATTGCTAAATATCACTATGATCTCTGTCAAAGAACTCCCCTTGGAAAATTATCCACTTCTGCCAGCATCTAGTCTGCATGTCAAAGTGATTTTTAAATTCCTTTATCTTTCTTTCTTTTTTTTTTTTTTTTGCAGTTTTTGGCTGGGGCTGGGTTTGAACCCGCCACCTCTGGCATATGGGGCCGGTGCCCTACTCCTTTGAGCCACAGGCACTGCCCTTTCTTTCTTTCTCTTTTTCTTTTTTTATTTCAGATTCATGATGGGGGCACAAATGATTAGGATACACTGCTTGCATTTCTTAGTTAGAGTTTAAGTTGTAGTGGAGCCCTGCACCCGGGGGAGTGCTGTATGCCCTTATATTATGCACCTTAGCTAAGAGTTTAACCAATCCCTATCACTCTTCCCCTCTCCCCTTTCTCTCCCTCCCCATCCCCCCATTTGAAAGGGTCTGCGGCTCATGCTTCAAAGTGCTTCATTCAAAGCACTTCTTCTTTTTTTTTTTTATTTAGTTTTTTTTTTTTTATTGAATGTTAACTATGTACATTGATACTCTTCTGGGGTACAGTGTGGGGTTTTCACATGCATTCTGAAATACTTCCATCAAACTGGTCAACACAGCCTTCATGTCATTTTCTCAGTTATTGCTTT
>CAUYTI010143550.1:0-33589 GCA_963575145.1 Galago senegalensis
GTCTCTTGCCTCCACCTCCCAAGTAGCTGGGACCACAGGCACCCGCCACAACGCCCGGCTATTTTTTGGTTGCAGCCGTCATTGTTTGGCGGGTCCGGGCTGGGGATTCGAACCCGCCACCTTAGGTGTACGTGGCTGGCACCTTAGCCAGTTGAGCTACAGGCGCCGAGCCGATGCAAAAATTCTTAAGAAAATCCTAGCCAATAGATTAGAGCTTATTGGCTCTGCACCTGTAGCTCAAGAGGCTCAGGTGTTAACTACATACAACAGAGTTGGCAGGTTTGAATCCAGCCTGGGCCTGCCAAACAGCAATGACAACTACAACCAAAAAATAGCTGGGCATTGTGGCGGGCACCTGTAGTCCCAGCTACTTGGGAGGCTGAGGCAAGAGGATCGCTTAAGCCCAGGAATTGGAGGTTGATGTGAGCTGTGATGTCATAGCACTCTACCCAGGGCGACAGCTTGAGGCTCTGTCTCAAAAAAAAAAAAAAGCTTGGCGCCTGTGGCTCAAGTGGCTAAGGCGCCAGCCACATACACCTAAGGTGGCAGGTTCAAATCCAGCCCGGGCCCGCCAAACAACAATAATGGCTGCAACCAAAAAATAGCTGGGCATTATGGCAGGTGCCTGTGGTCCAGCTACTTGGGAGGCTGAGGCAGGAGACTCGCTTGAGCCCAGGATTTGGAGGTTGCTGTGAGCTGTGATGCCACATCTACCCAGGGGGATGGCTTGAGGCTCTGTCTCAAAAAAAAAAAAAAAAACAAAAAACTGCAAACAGAAATGGGAGCAGAGAAGGTCAAATTCTCCCTCTTTGCTGATGATATGATCTTATACTTAGAGAACCCCAAAGACTCAACCACAAGACTCCTGGAAGCCATGGACAGTAATGTCTCAGGATATAAAATCAATGTCCATAAGTCAGTAATAACAGCCAATGACGCAAATAACAGCCAAGATGAGGGGCAGCACCTGTGGCTCAGTGGCTAGGGCACAGACACCATATACTGAGGGTAGGTTCAAACCCAGCCCCAGCCAAACTGCAACAAAAAATAGCCAGCCATTGTGGCTGGCACCTGTAGTCCCAGCTACTCAGGAGGGTGTGGCAATAGAATCACCTAAGCCCAGAAGGTGGAGGTTGGCGGTCACTCCTCACAGCTTGGAGGTTGCTGTGAGCTGTTACGCCACAGCACTCTACCGAGGGCGATAAAATAAGACTCTGACTCACAAAACGAACAAACAAACAAACAAACAAACAAAAAAACCCAGCCAAGATGAGAGGCTAGTTATGGACACAACTCACTTCACTATAGCCCCAAAGAAAATGAAATACCTAGGAATGTACCTAAAAATAGACTTGAAGGACCTTTATAAAGAGAATTATGAAACCCTAAGAAAGGAAATAGCAGAGGACTTTAACAAATAGAAGAACATACTGGACTCATGGCTAGGAAGAATCAACATTGTTAAAATGTTTATACTGCCCAAAGCAATTTACTGATTCAACGCCATCCCTATTAAAATACCAACATCGTACTTTCAAGACTTGGAAAAAAGGATTCTCCGTTTTGTGTAGAACCAGAATAAAACCTGTATAGCTAAGGCAGTTCTTAGTAATAAAAACAAAGCCAGAGGCATCAGCATACTAGATTTTAGGCTATACTATAAGGCTGTAGTGGTCAAGACAGCCTAGTACTGGCAGAGAAATAGAGATAGACATTTAGAATTGAATAGAAAACCGGGAAATGAAACTAACAACTTACAACCACCTAATCTTCGATAAACCAAACAAGAACATACACTGGGGAAAAGACTCCCTATTCAATAAATGGTGCTGGGAGAACTGGATATCCATATGTAAAAGACTGAAACTGGACCCGCATCTTTCTCCACTCACAAAACTTGATTCAAGATAGATAGAGGACCTGAATTCAAGGCATGAAACGGTAAAAAATCCTCAAAAAAAGTATAGGAAAAACACTGCAAGATATCGGCCTGTGGAAAGACTTTATGAAGACAACTGCCAGCTCGGCGCCTGTGGCTCAAGCTGCTAATTCGCCAGCCACATACATCTGAGCCAGTGGGTTCGAATCCAGCCAGGGCCCACCAAACAACAATGATGGCTACAACCAAAAAATAGCTGGGCATTGTGGCAGGCACCTGTAGTCCCAGCTACTTGGGAGGTGGAGGCAGGAGAATTGCTTGAGCCCAGGAGTTGAAGGTTGCTGTGAGCTATGATGCCACACACTACCCAGGGCAACAGATTGTGGTTCTGTCTAAAAAAAAAAAAAAAAAAAAGAGTGCCATGGCAATTCCAACAACAACAAAAATAAACAAATAGGACTTAATTAAACTGAAAAGGTTCTGTACAACTAAGGAGACAACAACCAAAGCAAATAGACAACCTACCCAATGGGAAAGGATATTTGCATATTTTGAATTAGACAAAAGCTTAATAACTAGGATCTATAGAGAACTCAAATTAATCCACATTAAAAAAGCCAACAGGCTCGGCGCCTGTGGCTCAAGTGGCTAAGGCGCCAGCCACATATACCTCAGGTGACGGGTTTGAATCCAACCCGGGCCTGCCAAACAACAATGATGGCTGCAACCAAAAAAAATAGCCAGGCATTGTGGTGGGTGCCTGTGGTGGTCCCAGCTACTTGGGAGGCGGAGGCAGGAGACTCGCTTGAGCCCGGGAGTTGGAGGTTGCTGTGAGCTGTGATGCCATAGCACTCTACCCAGGGGGACAGCTTGAAGCTCTGTCTCAAAAAAAAAAAAAAAGCCAACAATCTGGGCGGTTCCTGTGGCTCAAGGAGTAGGGTGCGGGCCCCATATACTGGAGGTGGTGGGTTAAAACCCAGCCCCAGTCAAAAAAAAAAAAAAAAGCCAACAATCCCATACATCACTGGGGAAGAAAGATGAATAGAACCTTCTCTAAAGAAGACAGACAAATGGCAAGCAAACATATGAAAAAATGTTCATCATCCCTAATTATTAGAGAAGTGCAAATTGAGATCACCCTGAGGGTGGTGCCTGTGGCTCAGTGGGTAGGGTGCTGGCCCCATATACCCAGGGTGGCAGGTTCGAACCCGGCCCCAGCCAAACTGCAACAAAAAGTAGCTGGGCATTGTAGTGGGTGCCTATACTCCCAGCTACTTGGGAGATTGAGGCAAGAGAATCACCTACGCAAAGGGGTTGGAGGTTGCTGTGAGCTGTGATGCCACATCACTCTATGGAGGGTGATAAAGTGAGACTCTGTCTCAATAAAAACAAAACAAAAACTCCATAAATGTATCAATGTACAAAGTTATGATTTAATAAAAAATAATTAATTATAATATGAAAAAAAACCCACCTGAGATATCATCTAACCCCAGTGAGAATGGCCCATATCACAAAATCTCAAAACCGCAGATGCTAGCATGGATGTGGAGAGAAAGGAACACTTTTACATTGCTTGGTGGGACTGCAAACTAATACAACCTTTGGGAAGGAAGTATGGAGAAACCTCAAAGAACTCAACTTAGACCTCCTGTTTGATCCTCCAATCCCATTACTGGGCATCTATCCAGAAGGAAAAATAACTTTTATTATAAAGTCTCTTGTACTCGACTGTTTCTTGCAGCTCAATTTACAATTGCCAAAATGTGGAAACAGCCTAAATGTCCCTCAAACTAGGAATGGATTGGCAAGCCTTGGTATATGTATACCATGGAATACTATTCAGTCATTATAAAAAATGAAGATTTTGCGGCATTTGTATTAACCTGGATGGAGGTAGAACATATTATTCTTTTTTTGTTTTAGAGACAGAGCCTCAAGCTGAGCCCCTGGGTAGAGTGCCATGGCTTCACTGCTCACAGCAACCTCCACTCCTGGGCTCAAGCGAGTCTCCTGTCTCAGCCTCCCAAGTAGCTGGGACCACAGGCGCCCGCCACAATGCCCGGCTATTTTTTTTTTGGTTGCAGCCATTATTGTTGTTTGGCGAGTCCGGGCTGGATTTGAACCCGCCACCTTAGGTGTATGTGGCTGGCTCCTTAGCTGCTTGAGCCACAGGCACCGAGCCAGAACATATTATTCTTAGTGAAGCAACACAGGAATGGAGAAGCATGAATCCTATGTGTTCAAGTTTGATATAAGGACAATTAATGACATGGTGGGGGTGGGGGAAGAGGAGAGCAGAGAGAGAGAAGGAGAAGGGGTGGGGGAAAGGAAAAAAATAATAAAAACAAAATGGCAGTACCACTTCAATTGATCTATATAGATCCTCAATGAGATATCCCTATCAAAATACCAGCTGGCTTCTTTTGTAGAAATTAATAATCTGAACCTAAATTCGTATGGAAACTCAGGGGATGCAGAATAACCAAACAATTTTTGTTTTGTTTTGTTTCATTTTGAGACAGGCCAAGGCACCACAGCTCACAGCAACCTCAAATTCTTGGGTTTTAAGCAATTCTCTTGCCCCAGCCTCCCAAGTACCTGGGACCACAGGTGCTGGCCACAACACCCAACCATTTTTGTTGTTGTTGTCATTGTTTGGCAGGCCCAGGCTGTGTTCTAACCTGCCAGCCCCAGTGTTTGGTGTTCATGCCTGGTGCCCCAGCTGTTGAGCCACCAGCGCCAAGCCAAATCAGTCTTTAAAACAAAGGAATATTAGGGCAGCACCTGTGTCTCAAAGGAGTAGGGTGCCAGCCCCATATGCTGGAGGTGGCTGGTTCAAACCCAGCCCCAGCCAAAAACTGCAAAAAAAAAAAAAAAAAAAAAAAAATTCAATAAACTCTTAAAATCCACGATAAAAACCCAATTTAAAAAAAAGAATATTAAAAAAAAGGAATAAACAGGAGTCACACTGCCTAATTTCAAATCTTACTTTAAGCTACAGTAGATATATTTTAAAAAGCAATATAATTGAGACTCCAGAAACAAACCCACATAGCTATGGTACACTTTCTTTCTTTCTTTTTTTTTTCTTTTGTGAGACAGAGTCTCAAGGAGTCATCCTGGGTAGAATGCTGTGGCATCACAGCTCATAGCAACCTCTAACTCTTGGGCTCAAGTGATCCTCTTACCTCAGTTTTTCTATTCTTTTTTTTTTTTTTTTTTTGAGACATAGCCACAAGCTGTCCCCCTGGGTAGATTGCTGTAGCATCACAGCACACAGCAATCTCCAACTCCTGGGCACAAGCGAGTCGCCTGCCTCAGCCTCCCAAGTAGCTGCGATCACAAGCGCCTGCCACAATGTCCGGCTATTTTTTGGTTGTAGCCATCATTGTTGTTTTGGCGGGCCCGGGCTGGATTCAAACCTGCCACCTTAGGTGTATGTGGCTGGCGCCTTAGCCACTTGAGCCATAGGCGCCGAGCCAAGTATAAATGTCTTAACACAATAATTAAGTAAACGAGATAAGGTATATATTAACCAGTGTGATATAGGCGTCCCTAATTCTATATGAAATCAGCACATTCTACCCCATAAATGCATTAATATATACAGGATCTATGCGTTTATGATTTAATAAAAAAAAGAATTTATAAGGGAAAGTTCAGAATTCCTAAATCCTTAGCTTCCTAATATGGGCAGTGAACAATGATGTGACAATAAATTCCTCAGGTGAGAAATCATTTTTTACATAACAGATTCACAAATTTCCATAGAGACAGTAACTACTTTAACTTCCTGGAAACGGTGTAATGGGAAAGAAACTCAGAGTGTTATCGGGAAAAACACTGTTCAGAAACTATCTTGCTTTTGCTAAAGTTGTTTGACCTCAGAGTTCACACAAAGGTTGGGCATTGCTGCCAAAACGGCTGGGCAGGATGGAAAGCTAATAAGGAGAACTTGGATTTGTCACTCTTTGCCATAACCTTCCCTGGGACAGAAGACCCAGAGCATTAAGTAAGTTTCCACAAAAGACCACAAGGCTGGGAAGAGAAAGGGCTGTGGTGATCTCCCCACCCCTCCCTTGGAGTTGAGAGGGTTTTCATACCTTTCGAACCAACTTTCTGGAGCATGAGTTCACTTGATTACTCTGACAATCCAGAATGCTCCCAGGGCCAATATTCCCATTTACCGACTTGGGTTTAATCAAAGAGGTTAAACAGTGTGCCTAAAATTTGATAGAATCAGACCTAAAAAACTGTTCTGTGGATTCCAAGTCTCGTGTTTTGTCAACTCATCCACATTCATGCTTATTTTCAATGGAGACATGGCCTTCCTAAAATAGCAACAAAATACACACATATGTATAATAGCCTTGTTGATCTTTCATGGGAAAACACTGTGTTCTTGAAGCATTTCTGTGTGGTGTTATATAGATATTATTTCTAAAACTGTGAGGGCCAAACCACGGAGAGCTTTCACATGATAAAGTGCCATTTCTAGTATTGTTGGTTGACTGGTTTATTCTGTTATTCCTGGTTAGTCCACAAGAGCTGGATTATCATTTTCGTTTTGACTTATTTTGCTACTTTAGACAAACTCTTTACTGTAATGAGGAGACCTTCCTTTTCTGTTGTTGTTGTTTTTTTTTTAAAGAGCCAGTGTCTTACTCTGTTGCCCAAGGCTAGAGTGCCATGGCATCAGCCTAGCTCACAGCAACTTCAAATTCCTGGGTTCAAGAGATCCTCCTGCCTCAGCCACCCAGGTAGCTGGGACTATGCACCCACCACAACATCCAGGTAATTTTTTTTTTTTTTTTGTAGCGATGAAGTCTCACTTTTGCTCAGGCTGGTTTCAAACTCCTAAGCTCAAAGGATCCTCCCATGTCAGCCTCCCAGAGTGTGAGGATTATAGGTGTGAGCCACCGTACCCAGCCGGCTGAGACTTTCCTTTTCTAAATAGATATCAAATACAATGCCTACTCATGAAACAGTATTCCATGGGGTACTAAGAAGGGAGGTATGGCATAAAAGAATCAATTCTAACTAATCGAGCTACTGAGTACCCATCAAACACGTAACCACGTGTTCTGCACCATGCACTGAAACAAGAAGTGACAAATGTGCCCCTCTAAAATTCACATCTTGGAAAGGCAAAATAAGAACCAGCAACACAAAACACTGCTTTCTTGAAGCTTTGTTTTTATAATGATATTATTATAAGACTGACACTAGGGGACAATAAAAGCTCTACATGTTTATGAAAGTATAAACACCAGAGCTTCAAAAAATGTCTATGTGATGTTTCTCCTAATGATAATACTCTGTCACTGGGGAAAAAATAAATAAATGAAGAAAAGTATAAAGGAAAAATAAAGAGTCCCAGGAATCCTATTACCTAGCAGTAAGGTAACTACTATTAACATAATGGTGAATTATCCTTCTAGATTTTTTTCTACGCTTCTTTTCTGCACAATGGTTCTCAAACTGTGGTCCCTAGACAAATAACATCAGCATCAATAGGAAACGTGTTAGAAAAGCAAATGCTCGGGTCCCACCACAGACCTGCTGAATAAGAAACACTATAAGTAAGCCACAGCAATGTGTGACTTAGTAAGATCATATGCAGATGATCATATGCACATCAGACGGGGCAGGGGAAAAAAAGCCTTTCAGGTGATTCTGATGTGCGCCAAAGTTTGAGAATATTGACATGTGTTATATATCACACATGGATACACATACACACACACAGATACATATACACACACACACGGATACATATACACACATACATGAATACATATACACACAGATATACACACACGGATACATACACTCACATATGGATACATATACACACAATACACGGACACATATACATACACACACAGATACACACACACGGATACATACACACACACATGGATACATACACACATGGGCACACACACACATACACGGATACAAATGCACAAACATACACATACATGTAATGAAAATGGGGTTATGGTACACATATTGTTTAAAATTTTAAATCCATATTTGACAACAAGCTTACATCCTGAGAAACTCCTTCCTAAATATTGCATGAATACCCTACTGAAAGCCTGAGTGCCTTACACATGCGTGAACAGTATCTCAAAATGCCTCATGTAACAAATACGATTAAACACCAAGAGACAGCCAGGCTGAAACACTGTCGACTGAATAAACAAGTCATTTAGTAGTAACACTGGGACCTAATGAAATCCATTTTTAAAAATCTGAGTAGTTGGGCAGTGCCTGTGGCTCAGTGAGTAGGCTGCCGCCTCACATACCAAGGATGGTGTCTTCAAACCCGGCCCCGGCCAAACTGCAACAAAAAAATATCCAGGCGTTGTGGCAGGTGCCTGTGTAGTCCCAGCTACTCGGGAGGTTGAGGCAAGAGAATTGCTTAAACCCAAGAGCTGGAAGTTGCTGTGAGCTGTGACTTCAAGGTACTCTACCGAGGGCAACAAAGTAAGACTCTGTCTCTAAAAACAAACAAAAAAATCTGAGTAGTTGCATAAGGTTTTAGATCTTTCTTAAAAGAATGAGGAATATCTGCATTAGCTTCTCTACTCTGTCCATGATTAGAAACTTGCTTTTGTTTTCCAACATTCCAGCACTGAGCAAACAGTTCCCTGACCCACCAGAACTGTCATCTCCATACTCCTGCATGCCTCACCTCCACCCACCACAGCAGAACACTGCCACACAAATCCCAGAGAGGCAATATAAGCTTTAGCAGCTTGTTATGCAGGCCAGTGACCCAAACTCTGATCACAGAACAAAGGCTAAAACAAGGAGGCAGTCTATGAGAAAGGAAAGATTAAAAAACAACATCCTGTAGAGATTTTGCTTAATTTGGTCAAAGCATGTCTCCAACTCTGAAATACTTATCTTTCCAATTTTTGATCTTTCAACTCACATCTAGAAATCAAAGGCAAAGTAGCTCAGAGAGAGACTCAAGGTTATGGGTCAGGCTAGCACCTGGGTTCAAATCCTACCCCTCTGCTTCTGTGCTGTGTGGCTTCCAATAAGTTGCTTAGCTCTCTGAGACATATGGCCCTCATTTCATAAAATGATACACATTTACATACCCTGTAAGATTGTTATAAACCTAGCACAGGGAACACATCCCATAAGAAGTGATCAATAAATGTTAATGATTACAGTTCAGTCTTAAATGGGAAAGTAACATTTCAAATAATAGAGCTCCAATTAAAATGTAATAACTGCTGAAGGAGGGTAAATACTGATCACCATCTAATCTTTTTCTGTTTTGATGCAGGAAGGGGAGTACAGGCAGATGGACAGGTCCCAGAAAAGCAGCCTAGGTTAGGGAGAGATGACCGACAGGATGGATAGAGGTACTATGCGGAATACAGCCAAAACCACAGAATTAATGGTTTTGCTCAGGGCCTCCCTCCTTTAAAAGAGAAAGCTGTGTACTAAAATATTTTGTCTTTCAGTTACAAAAAAATGCTTTGTTTCTTTTGTCTTAAAGTTGGAGGGTTTTTTTTTGTTATTTATTTGTTTTAATTACAGCCTTTGTTTCATTTATTTATTTTTGGACGGTCTTATGGTGTTGTCCAGGCTGTAGTATAGTAGCTATTCACGAGTGCCATCATGGCACACTGCAGTCTTGGAACTTCTGGTCTCAATTGATCTGAGTCACTGAGACTACAGATATACACCACTGTGTCTGTCTGTTACTTTTTAAAATAACCATTAATAATAGCAATTTGATAATATCAGAATCAACCAGGCATGGTGGCTCACACCTGTAACCTAAACAACTTGGGAAGCAGAGGTGGAAGAATCATTTGAGTCCAAGAATTTGAGGATGCAGTGAGCTATGATCACACCACTGCACTCCAGCCTAAATGATAGACAGATACATTAAAAAAAAATTTAAATAAATAAATAAATAATTCAGAATCCATATGCAGGAAACTAAATTAATGAAGCCATCCCTACCCCTAACAAGTAACTAGGAAATGTAACACAGAAAACACTTTTGCTCATGGAGGTTTTTCCCATCTATAACTGGGTTAGTCTTTATACTAGAGAGTAATGTGACATAATTAAGTTTCATTCAGAGGCCAGGTGCGGTGGATCATGCGCGTAATCTGGGAGGCCAAGGTGGGTGGACTGCCTGAGCTGTGGAGTTCTACCTTGATCTGAGCCAGAGCAAGACCCTGTCTCTAAAAAACAGCCAGGAGCTGTGGCAGCTGCCTATAGTCCCAGGTACTTGGGAGGCTGAGGCAAGAGGATTGCTTGAGCCCAAGACCTTGAGGTTGCTGTGAACTATAATGCCATAGCACTCTACCCAGGGAAACAAAGCAAGACCCTGTCTCAAAAAAAAAAAAAAAGTTTCATTCAAGGAAAGCCATTATATTTGAGTCTATAATAAAATCTCTTGTTTTATGGCTGTTTTTCCTGTAGTAGACTAATGTCATACCCAATGCCTTACAAGTAAGAAAAGGAGGGCTCCTGAAAACAACCTCCAATAGGAAACCCTGCTGATAAAACCACAATGTAACAGTGAAAATCTAATGAGGATGGCTAGAGGGAGACCTGCTTTAAAAGAACAACAGGAGGATGGAACTATAATAATTAGGACATTGCCCTTCGTGGGGGACATGTTTATAAAATATTTTATATGAAAAAGATGAAGAGCAAATCCTTCCTGAAATTAATTACAAAAATAAAGGAACAGAAAAAAATTTATAATCTTCTTCTTCAGAGAGCAATTCAATCAGGTTTTCTAACCTTGGTTTTTACTTTGACATTTCATTAATATGCCCTTTTAATTTGATGACATGAATATCCCACATATGTAATTCTCCTATTTCAAGTAATCAATCAAAAAAGCGTATTAAATAACTAATGTTCATTACAATTTTTTTTAAACTAGTGAAGTTTAAATAGACAGAATACTTACTGAAGTGTTCTTACCAAGTAAAATACGCTGTGGGGCACATGTATTTGGACCACGTATACATACACTCAACTTACAGTCTCTACTAGTTTTGTTTTGTTTTTTTTTTTTTGAGACAGAGCCTCAAGCTGTCCCCCTGGGTAGAGTGCTGTGGCATTACAGCTCACAGCAACCTCCAACTCCGAGTCTCTTGCCTCCGCCTCCCAAGTAGCTGGGACGACAGGCGCCCGCCACAACGCCCGGCTATTTTTTGGTTGCAGCTGTCGTTGTTTGGCGGGTCCGGGCTGGGGATTCGAACCCGCCACCTTAGGTGTACGTGGCTGGCGCCTTAGCCGGTTGAGCTATAGGCGCAGAGCCGTCTCTGCTAGTCTTTGAAAAAATAAGATAATTAAATGAATCTAGAAATCTGAATGATCAAAAAAGCAATTTAGAATTGTTAAACTTTATTGATTTCCTGACATAGGGGGAAAATACTCTATACAGTTCCAAAAGGAATGATTTTTTCAAGGTATGAGTCTAGGTGCTATTGAAATATAAACTCCTGGAGCAGAAGCAATAGTGTGCGTTTCCTTGGTCCATTTTTGCATTGTGTGCAACAAGGCTTCTGAAATGCCTTTCTTCTAATGGAACCCGCCTGCATAGCTCCTCACTAAAACCTGGTAGAGTGGCTTAATAACCACATTTATCTCAGCAGGCTCCTGGAGTGCCTTTCAGAACTATCCCTCAGTCCTGCTTTTATCTTATTACAATGCAACGTAACTATGGAAACATAGGATTTAGAGTTATATTTTTTCCTGTAAATAAAGAGACCTGCCTTTTATGACTCAATTCCATCTAAATTGTGTCATTTAGGGTCCCCTTTTACTTTGTTAAAGAATTGGAAAGGTAAACATTTAAGTGGAAAAGAATAAAAAGAAAACAAGCATTTTTACAAAATCCAGGGCAGATTTTCTTCACAATAATAAAGGAGGCTGTATTTTGCTCTCTCGTATTTTGCTCTCTCACACTAATGTCTAATGGCCAGGCGGTGCTGGCCTTCTTCAAATCCTTAGGTGACCCTGGTGAGGTCAGAGGAGAGGGCATGAACTTGTAGAACTCACCTGCAGGTAGGAAAAAGAAAACCTACACCAACTGCTTATATGGAGACAAGAGAGACATGGCCACCCATGCCTAATTAGGAACTTTGGATTATCCCTGTGCTACATGCTCCCAACAGGGAGCATTCTCTTTTTTTTGAGACGAGAGTCTCAAGCTGTCCCCCTGGGTATAGTGCCATGGCCTCATTGCTCACAGCAACCTCCAACTCTTGGGTGCAAACAATCCTCTTGCCTCAGTTATTTTTCTATTTTTAGTAGAGATGGGGCCTTGCTTTTGCTCAGCCTAGTCTTGAACTCCTGAGCTCAAGCAGTCCACCCGCCTCAGCCTCCCAGAGTGCTAGGATTACAGGTGTGAGCCACTGCACCTGGCCCCCAGCAGGTAGCATTCTAATGTCATACACAAAGAATCCCCAATAATGTCATAGTAAAAAGACATTTAAAAATAACATTCTTGTGTTAACTCCGTATCATAAATACGGCCACTGTCCAAGGTAGAATGTGACTCAGCTTTTCATTATCAATACCCCAAATATGTCAAGGATCCCTCACCCTGCAATCAGCATGACCCTGTGTTGACTTATTATGCAACATCTGAAACGCGTTCCTTTATACCTGAGCTCCAGGCGTCTCCAGTAAGTTCACTGTTGGCCCAAAATAAATATTGAGTAAATCAAAATTTGTTTTGGGCTAGCTTTGTTATTTTCATCACTTATCAGGGGAGAGGAAGGAGCACTTAGGGGGCCAAAACATTAATGGTGGTTCTCTCTGGGGCAGGACTAAGAAATACTTTTTCTTTTCTTACCTGTGCTTTTCTGTAGTCCTCAAATTTTCTGTAATGCCTTAGTAATCACCTTTTTATAAATCTATCACTATCCTCAATAAATGTAACAATCAAATTTTGAAAAGCACTGTCCTTAGCAAATCATAACTCCTGCTACAGGCAATCAGGGTTTGAAGTTCAAGCCCTGAGCCCTTCCTCTAAGTCCCCACAGGGGACCAGTGAGGAAATTCAGTGCCACAGATCGTGGCTTAGCTCCAACTCTGCTGATGTGTGCCAGGAAAAGCTAGGCCCCACCTGCTGAAGTGGCTCAGTTCAGGGACAAGTATTATATCCCACTCTCTCCTATCTCTGTCAAGTGATCAGAGGCACAGCTCTGCGGCTGGACCTGTGCAGAGAATTTTTCTAAAAATACCCAACTGACTAACGTGCAGCCAGTGTTGAGCACCACTGACCCCACAGGTCCATGAACCTCTAGGCACCAACTCCCCATAAGAAGGAAAGGAAATTTCAGTTCTCTCACAGTGGTTAAAGAGATCTTAAGGCCCAGCATGGTGACTCACACCTGGAATCCTAATACTCTGGAAGGCCAAGGTAAGTAGATTGTTTGAACTGAGGAGTTTGAGACGAGTCTGGACAAGAGCAAGACTCCATCTCTACTAAAAGTAGAAAAATTAGTCAGGTGTTGTGGTGGGTGCCTCTAGTCCCAGCTACTAGGGAGGCTGATGCAAGAGGATCACTCAAACCCAGGAGTCTGAGGTTGCTGTGAGATAGGCTGAGGCCAGGACACTCTGGCCTGAGCAACAGTCAGACTCCATATTAAAAAAAAAAACAAAAAGAGAGAGAGACAGGTCTTCAAACCACAGCATCTCCTACTCTTTAAATTTTTCCTCCCTTCATCTTATGCTGATTGTATATAGGGGTTGTTTTCCAATGGAAAAAAAAAGAAATTTCTTTCAGTGAGAACACAAAAAGGCTCACATTGGCCAACTTAAAACAAATATCACAAGGTTGATAATCGTAGCTTCGTATCACTTACGTAAAGTCAATGTCAACTTGACATTGTTAGAATAATTCTAATCAGGAGGAGGCTGAGCCTCTCTTGATTGCCCTGGTGTCCACTAGGAATGTCCAACCTTTTTTCTTTTCTGCCACACGTTGAAAGAATAAAAGTCATCTGGGGCTACACATGAACACACGAACACTAACGAAAGCTGATGACCATAAAAAAGGTCTGTACATACTTTCCCCACCCAAACACCACAGGTAAGCAAAACAGTCCTCAAATCTGTGTGTGGCCTGCGGGCCACAGGCTGGACACTCTTCAATAAAATTTCTCTCTCTCTCTCTCTCACATACACACCACACACACACACAGATTTAAACACATGATATGCTTCACAATCCCAAGCAGGGTTAAAATGGGAAAAACTAGGTAGAGGGAGTTGCAGGTATTATGTGCCAGGCCAGTACCAAGCATTTTACACATATTATTTCATTCAATCACAGTAATCCCATAATGTGGCTACTTGCCCTAGTTTAGCGATGAGGCTCAGAGCAGGTAAAAACTCACAAAATCCTGGGCATTTAAAGGATTAAAAAAAAAATCATGGAAGTCAGCAATGCAAAAAAAACTCCAATGTCTATAATCACAAGTAATATTAATGAATAATATGAACATTATTTTTAAAAACGTCATTCATTTTCTGACGTGCCATAATAAAACTTCTATGAGGCAGATTTATGTGTTACATTTAAATGCGTTTGCATTCTCTCAGAAAAAAATAACTAGCAACAACCAGAATGTTTGTTAGGGGAAGAGGAAAATGGGAGTCCAGAGTCAAGAATGGCCACTGACAATCCAAAGCGGAAAAGAGCAATTGGAAGTCTCTGATACTTCCAAGAATTGTTATTGCTGGTTGGTCCTAAATCAAGGGAAAGCGAACACGCAATATACACTAGACTCTGAGGTAGCACTGACCTTGGCAGTGACCTCAAATTGTTTCAGTCCTTTGACATTAAACATTTTCGTCTTGTAACTGTCTGAGTGGAACCTGCAATAGTGTGGTCCATAGTTCTGAAGACAGAGTAAATCTAAATGTGCTGTCTAGAAAAAGTGACAGAAAGTATCTTCATGTAGTCATGGGAAACAAAGGCAAAGGTACCTTTCAACTAGAGCACTGGATGATTTCCTGAGGCCTTTGATATGTGAAAATACAGAATTCTAGAGACAGGCATCTGCATCTCAAGTTACTGTCATTCATTTGACTGGCTGAATAATATAAGAATATACCTTGCTGGCTCAGTGTCTGTAGCACAGCGGTTATGGCACCGGCCACATACACTGAGGGTGGCAGGTTCCATTCCATCCCAGGCCAGCTAAATAATAGTAACAACTGCAACAAAAAATAGCTGGGTGTCAGCTTGGCGCCTGTGGCTCAAATGGCTAAGGCGCCAGCCACATACACCTAAGGTGGCAGGTTCGAATCCCCAGCCCGGGCCCGCCAAACAACAATGACAGCTGCAACCAAAAAAATAGCCAGGTGTTGTGGTGGGCACCTCTGGTCCCAGCTACTTGGGAGGCAGAGGCAGGAGACTCGCTTGAGCCCAGGAGTTGGAGGTTGCTGTGAGCTATGATGCCACAGTACTCTACCCAGGGGGACAGCTTGAGGCTCTGTCTCAAAAAAAAAAAAAAAAAAAAAGCTGGGTTTTGTGGCAGGTGCCTGTAGTCCCAGCTACTTGGAAGGCTGAGGCAAGAGAATCACATAAACCCGAGTTTGAGGTTGCTGTGAGCTGTGATGCCACGGCACTCTACCAAGAGCAATATAGTGAGAATTTGTCTCAAAAAAAAAAAAAAATATATATATATACATACACACCTTGTTTTTATTTTTTGCTTTATTTTTTTGAGACAGAGTTTCACTCTGTTGCCCCAGGCTAGAGTGACCAGGCCATCTGTCTAGCTCCCAGCAAGCTCCTGGGTTCAAGCAATCCTCCTCCCTCAGCCTCCCAAGTAGCCAGGTCTATAGGCACCCACCACAATGCCCTGCTAATTTCTCTTATTTTTTTCTTTCTTTTTTTTTTTCATTTTGTAATTTCTC
This sequence comes from Galago senegalensis, assembly GCA_963575145.1. NCBI lineage: Eukaryota > Metazoa > Chordata > Mammalia > Primates > Galagidae > Galago > Galago senegalensis. The sequence goes on from CAUYTI010143550.1 coordinate 15,821, forward strand.
TCATTTTTTTAGTAGAGACAGGGTATTGCTTTTGCTCAGGCTGGTCTTGAACTCCTGATCTCAAGGGATCCTACTGCTTCAGCCTCCCAGAGTGCTAGGATTATAATTGTGAGCCACCAACCCAGCCTATACCCAGCTTTTAAACAGATTACAATTCAGTTAGAAAGCATAGTGCCTGACAGATAGTAAGTGGTCAACAAAGACCTGCTGAGTGGGGGAACAGAAAAAAAAAAGAATGCAATGAAACAAGCATATAAAGATGATTAAAATAACACAAAACGTGACCCATGCCATAAGAAAGGTAGAAGTATTGCTGGCGTTGTGAAGTACTGGAAGGTAAAGACATTGCTCCTAGAAGAAATCACGAGGGCTTCATGAAGACAAATGGTCCTGAGAGGTAGGAGGATTCCCAGATAACCTTCCACCGAATGAAGAATTGGGCATATCATATTATGGCAGCCTTCAGACACATGCTTATGGTTTGATCTAAAAAACTCATGCAAAGAATAAAGAAACATTAACTTTTAAATATCCTTTCCTTTTATAGAAATTTGGCAACCAAATCTAACTGAAATGTCAGGAATTGGTATCTCAGTCCAACCAATCTAATGAAATTTTAAAGCCTTGCATGTCAAAACTCCGTGATGGTAAAGGGAAGAATCATTTAAACCTAATCCATACACAATTGCTATGCAAGCAAAATGGAACAAATTCCTTCTTCTTTAAGACCTCCATTATTTGCTCCAATTGAATAAAAGTATAAAGAAAAACATATTTAAATCTTGGAAAACCTCTAAGGTGCTCTAGGATGCCTTCCTGGTCCTCTCCCTGCTCCTTTCCCTGTGTACATCTGCTACTTATTAACAACACTAAAACAACAGGAAAACATCTATAAACAATAGTTCCTACAAAGAAGACACAAGACATTCTTTTGTAAGAATCTTAGTAACAGATGTTTCAGTGATACATCTGAAATCCAATATTCAGCAGAACAGAGATGATAAACTTCATTGTAACACAACAGAGAAATATAAGTTATACTTGATTTGTTTTTGCTCATAATAGCTCCTCAAGGCCACTCTAGTTCAAGTTTATTATTCTTCAACTAGCTTGCTGGCATTGAACACAGTCTTCTTTAGAATCTGAGTCTAAGCATTTGAAATGGAAATGAAGTCTCACAGAGGCTGCACTGGAATGCTACATTCACTTACAGGATTAGAAAACACTAGCAATTACTGAGTTGAATCTCACCTCACAGATTTGTAACTTGCTGGAGTCAGCAGGCTAGTCAATGGCAGGTGAGAGCAAGGAGCAGGTACCAGCTTTCTGGACTGTGAGTTTAAATACCAGGTACACACCATCACAGCTGGCACCACCAGAGCTTTCCTGGTAAGGACACAATGACCTCGGTTAAATAAATAAGTCCTGACTAAAACATGGATCTCAAGTGTCTTCATGGCAGATAGGCAAGGAAAAAAAGTGGATGGTTTGGGGATACTTTTGCTACCCTAAACTTTAATTTTTTTTTTTTAAACAGTTTTTTGTTTGTTTCAGAGGGAGTTTAAAAGTTTGGCCAAATTACCTGGTGGGTTGGTATGCTCTTTGTATCCACAGCAAGAATTGCTCATCATAAAGCAGCCACTACATTTGTTATTCCCCTATGTAGCAGGCATTTTCCTAGACTCAGTACATGCAACTGCTGTTTGGTTTGGTTGCAGTGATGGTGTTAACAGTAAGAAAATAGCAACAACTAACGTTGACTGAACACTCACCTTACCCAGCACTGTTCTAAAAACTCTATATACATTTTCCTTTAATCTTTCAATAATAAGGCATTATTCTCATTTATAAATGAGGAAATTGAAGGGAAGACATTATTGGCTGGTATATGACAGAGTCTTCCCACATTCAGCCTAGAGACACTGGAACAGAGATAAACATCTACTGTAGGATTTTATTCATAAAAAGATCTATTAAAGTTTTGCTATTACCACCATCCAGAGCAATGTTTTAAAACTTGAATATGTAGGCCTGGCTCAGTGGCTCACACCTGTAATCCTAGCACTCTAGGAGGTCAAGGTGGGTGGATCACCTAAGCTCAGGAGTTTGAGACCAGCCTGAGCAAGAGCAAGACCCCATCTCTACTAAAAATAGAAAAACTAAGGCCGAGTTGAGTAGATTGCTTGAGCTCAGGAGTTTGAGACCAGCCTGAACAAGAGCGAGACCCCCATCTCTACTAAAAATAGAAAAAGTTAACTGGGTGTCGTGGTAGATGCCTATATTTCTAGCTATTCAGGAGGTTGAGGCAAAAAGGATGGCTCAAACCCCATAGTCTGAGGTTGCTGTGAGCTATGTGATGCCATAGCACTCTACCCAATGTGACCAAGTGAGACTCTATATCAAAAAATAAATAGATCAAAATAGAAAAACTAGCCAAACGTTGCAGCAGCTGCCCGTAGTCCCAGCTACTGGGGAGGCTGAGGCAAGAGGATCACTTGAGCCCAAGAGTTTGAGGTTGCTGTGAGTTACGAGGATGCCATTCTACCCAGGGCAACAGAGTGAGACAGTGTCTCAAAGCCGAAAAAAAAAAAAAACAAACCTTGAATATATATACAAATTATTCAAAACTCTTGTTAAAACGTAAACTTTTTTGATTTAGCAAATCTGGGGTAGGCCTGAGATTCTACATTTCTAAGAAGCTCCCAGGATTTCCTGATGCTGCTGGGCTACAGACCACCCTGAGTAACAAGGGATTAGAGCATGGAAATTATTCATTACAGAGAAAACATTATGTTTAATTTTACACATGGGAGGAAAATGCTACTAGCCAGCCTACAGATTCAACCTAAGTAAGGGCCAAAACTGGACCATACCTTGTGCAGACTTTAACCTTCTAATCACTATTTCCTTCTTTTATGATGCACCCTCAGGGTTAAGACAGAACTTCCCATTTTCCCTTACCAGACCCAACAACAGCCCTAACAAGGGGGCTATATATAAAATACCACTAAAGGCAACACTTGGACCAATGGCTGCTTAATTAACTTAATGTGAAACAACAGGATTGGGATCCTTTGCATGTCAAGTGCTACAAGTTTTTTTCTCCATAATAGAAATTCCCGTAGGGAGCAGTTTTTTTCTAACAGACTTTCTAATTGGTTAGGACTTAACATATGTAATTCTGAATCATCAAAGAAGCCCTAATTGGTCTTTGAAAGGTGTAATCCATTCTGTTACCCAAATATATTACCAGTCTAAAACCCATTTAGAAGCTAATTTGCTCTCACCTGAATTTCAAATAGCCTGGTTCTACCCAGACTGGACTATTTATACTGAGGAAAGTAAGGTCAAGGGCATTCAAGTCTCAAATCAAAAATCAGGGGGTAGGAGATGGGAAGCTCTAAATACCTAAAAGCATTAAGAACCTGGCCAGGCACAATCACTCACCACGCCTATAATCCCAGCACTTTAGGAGGCCAAGCCAGCCTGGGAAATAGTGAGACCCTCATTTCTGTAAAAATTTTAAAAATTAGCCCAGCATGGTAGGTAGCACACAAATGCAGTCCTAGCTACTCCAGAGGCTGAGGCAGGAGGATTGCTTGAGCCCAGGGGCTGGAGGCTGCAGTGAACTATGACAGAGGACACTGCACTCAATCCAGGCAACAGACTGAGATTCTGTCTCAAAAAACCCCCCAAAAAATAACAAACAAAAAAAGGGCATGTGTATTTTAAAAGATTTTTTATGTTAACTTAAATCATACATAAAAAGTTCATTCATCCACTAATTTTTACACAAAACAAAGGCCATTTCTTTCAGAACGGCCTACTGATTGGAGTTCTGGTGGTTTTTTCCATGGAAAGTACACGATGATGCATCATCATTTTTCAGAGTCTGCTTCTTTAAAAGCGGTAAAATACTACAAGACGATCGAAAAACAATCTGACTGAAGAAACCTGGTATCTTTTTATAATCGCCTCCCTCCTATACCCAATTCAATAGTGATATTTTTTAGTACAGTGATTCTCAAATATTAGTATGCTTCAGAATCACCTGGAGAGGTTAGTAAAGCAAAGACTTCACGGCCTGACCCCACAGGTGTTCTAACCCTGTAGATATGGGGTGGGACCCAAGATTTTGCATTTTAACGAGTTTCAAGAAGATGCAGGATGTTGCTGATGTGGCAACCACATATTTATTTATTTATTTATTTGGGGGGAGGAACCACATTTTGAGAATACACCCTTACTGATTCCATCTTCCATAAAAGCACATTTTTCTGTACTCATATTATGTTCATTTGCATAATACTTAACTAAATTCCATAACTTAAGGCCAAATACCACTGATTCTTGGTAACTTACAACTCAACTGGGAGGAGTGTGGAAGTGCTTGGACATTTGACTGGGACATCCATAGACAGTGAACTATCTGTGGGCATCAGTTAATTTATCTCACAGAAGGAACAGAGAGGGGACTTGTTATGATAGGGAACTGGTTAAATGGACATCAGTTAGGAAAACTTCAACAGCATTAAGTTGAAGCTTATGACTTTCTTATATTTGCCTAACAGAGAAGATTTTAAAAGAACATGAGCTAGAAATACATGATTATCTAATAATCACACACTTACTAAAGCTTTTTCTCATTACTTAGCATCTGAAACTATGTTACTATGTAGGGTGATCTGGCTTTAGTCTGTAGGTATAAAAATTCCCTGTTGAGACCTGACATGTGAGCCTTACAACCTTTACCACTGACATCCTCTGAGAAATCAAGGTATTTGTGATTCAACAGCTTCTGTGAATTTAACTTTAAGACTTCACCCTATTTTCTAGGAGAAGTTTTAATTAATTGATCCGTACCCACTGAAGTTTTTAGAGAAGCAAAACCAGGAGAGTGGAACTTGTGCCCTTCTGCATTCAGTGTGCCCCAAATCCATTGTCATTCAACTAAATAACAAGTAGATACGTAGTATGCTGGAACACAAGTTATCCTCTCTCTCACACACATACACACACCCCTCTGGGGTAGCCCCGCTGCATCAATAAACCAAGAGAAGATTAACCAATTGTGATAGTTTGTCAAGACCTCATGAAAATGAGTCACCTCAATCGCACACACCTGAATAGAGGCCAAGGACAAGGCAGTCGCCACCTCTTGCCTCACGCCTCCCCAGCTTACTCCCTGATCCTAACCACACAGGCCCTGAAATGCAGCAGAGCCCCAATGCCATTAAAAAACAAAACAAAACAAAACAAAAATAAAAAATCCTCCAGAAACCCTAGAAATTCCAGCACAATTTCACTTCCAAAAGCTCCAAAGAAAAGCTAAGTTATCCATAAACAGGGTGTCCCAAAGGTTGCCATGCATACATACATAAGGAAGATGGGAAATTATAACTAAATGTACCTTTATTTACAATATGTTCATTATAAGATTTTACAAAATATTTCTCTATGTGTTGATATATAAATATATAAAATATTAAAAACATAAAATATGATATGAAATATGAGCTTGTTTATTTTCCTATGTGTGGTGACCTTTGGAACACGCTCTATATAGCCCATGATTTTTGTATCTGAGTTTATGCTTGTTTCTCTTCTCAAAAGAAATGAAAGCTATAAACACCAAGGGAAAATAAAAAACATTACCAAACAAAAGTACTATCTATTTTTAAAAAGTCCCAACAATCTACAAAGAGTTATTAAAATTAATGAGAAGTGGCTCGGTGCCTGTGGCTCAAGTGGCTAAGGCGCTAGCCATGTACACCCAAGGTGACGGGTTCGAATCCAGCCTGGGCCCGCCAAACAACAATGACGGCTGCAACCAAAAAATAGCCAGGCGTTGTGGCTAGCGCCTGTGGTCCCAGCTACTTGGGAGGCAGAGGCAAGGGACTCGCTTTACCCCAGGAGTTGGAGGTTGCTGTGAACTGTAATGCCACGGCACTCTACCCAGGGGGACAGCTTGAGGCTCTGTCTCAAAAAAAAAAAAAATTAATGAGAAGTTAGCAAAGTTACTGCCTATTAAATCAGTATATGCTAAATTCAATAGCATTTCTAAGCTACAACAAAAAAGACTCAGAAAGCACAACTTACGATGACCATTTGTGGCATTATTCATGCAACAATGAAAATGAACAATCTGTAAAGTAATTCATGATCTGACTTTATCTTTTTGTTGTTGAGACAGAGTCTCACTCTGTACCCTGAGTACAGTGGCATCATCACAGCTCAAGGCAACCTTAGACTCATGGGCTCCAGGGATCTTTCTGCCTCAGACTCCCAAATAGCTGGGACTGTAGAATGATAGCCAAATGGGTTTTTTTTGTTTGTTTGTTTTTTAGTTTTTTGTGGAGACTAGGTCTCACTGTTACTCAGATAAGTCTCTAAGTCCTGAGCTCAAGCAATCCTCATGCCTCAGTTTCCCTGAGTTGCTGGGATTACAAGCATAAGCCACTGAACCCACCCAGCTAAGTCATGACCATAATTTTAAAAGTCATAACAGTAGTAGCTTTCAGGGGATGTTAATAAAAGGAAAGAAAAACAAGAGAGCATCTAGGGAACTGCTAATGTTCTGCTTCTTTTTTTTTTTTTTTTTTTTTGAGACAGAGCCTCAAGCTGTCCCCCGGGGTAGGGTGCCGTGGCATTACAGCTCACAGCAACCTCCAACTCCTGGGCTCGAGCGAGTCTCTGCCTCAGCCTCCCAAGTAGCTGGGACCACAGGCGCCCGCCACAACACCCGGCTATTTTTTGGTTGCAGCCGTCATTGTTGTTTGGCGGGTCCGGGCTGGGGATTCGAACCTGCCACCTTAGGTGTAGGTGGCTGGCGCCTTAGCCGGTTGAGCTATAGGCGCGGAGCCTGTTCTGCTTCTTTATCTGGGCGCTAATGTTTAGTTTGAAAATTCATTGTACATACAGAAAAATCCATGTATCATGCTACACTTCAATAAAAAAATTTTTAAAGATATCATTTGCAATAGCAAAAATAACTTTAAGTACCCACGCACAAATCTATCAAAAGATATGGAAGAACTTCTACAAGAATTTACTTATTTATTTTATTTATTTATTTATTATTATTATTTGTAGTTTTTGGCCAGGGCCGGGTTTGAACCAGCCACCTCTGGTATATGGGGCCAGTGCCCTTCTCCTCTGTGACACAGGTGCCACCCAAGAATTTACTTATTTATTTTTTTAAGAGACAAGGTCTCACTCTGTTGCTGGGGCTGAAATGCGTAGCATGATCATAACCCAGCGCAGTCTTGAACTCATGGGCTCAAGTGATCTTCCTGCCTCAGTTTCCTGAGTAGCTAGGACTATGGGCACACACCACCACTCCTGGCTAATAAATAAATTTTTTACTTGTGTCAGGGTCTCACTATGTTATGTTGCCTAGGCTGGTCTTGAATTCCTGGACTCAAGCAGTCCTCCCAGCTTAGCCTACCAAAGTGCTGGACTTACAGGCACAAGCCACCATGCCAAAGCAGTGAAGGCCTTTTTTATGTAAAATGTTTATTGTTAAAGAAGACCTAAATAAACTGATATACTATAATCTCAAATTTGAAAATTTAATATAATATTATAAAGATGCCCGTTTTTTTCATGCTGAGCTCTCTGTCCAATGCAATCCAACATCCTGGGGAAACTGACCCTACGGTTATCAGTAATGCACACGACATGGTACTGCCTCGAGGACAGACATACAAATACTGAAACAGAACAGAGAGCTCAGAAGATGATCCTTGGTTATCTGGAAACCTGGTCCGGCAGAACCAGTGTCACAGCTCAGTGAGAAAGGCTGGACTATTCAATAAATAGCATGTGGACAATAGGTTATCTATGAATGGGAAAATGAATTCCTGCTTCATACCATTTTTTAAAAAAATCAATTTCAAGGATTTAAGTGTGAAATGTAAGACTTTAAAAGTTTTAGAAAGTATAAGAGAGTACTTTTATGACCTTGTAGTAGTAAAAGCCTTTATAAAACAAAACCCCTAATGCAATAATCTTAAAGGTAAAGGAGAAAGTTTTTCTTCTTTTTTTTTTTTTTTGAGAGAGTCTCACTCTGCCGCCTGGGCAGAGTGCCATGGCATTATAGTCCACAGCAACCTCAAACTCCTGGCCTCAAGCAATCGCCTTGCCACGGCCTCCTACTCAGGAGGAACAGCTGAGTCCCTGAGTAGCTAGGACTACAGGCATCCACCACCATGCCGGACTAGTTTTTCTACTTTTAGTAGAGAGAGGTCTCAATTTTGCTCAGGTTGGTCTCTAACTCCTGAGCTCAGACTATCTACTGCCTCCACCTCCCCAAGTGCGAGCCACTACGCCTGGCCTAAGGGGAATCTTTTTAAAATTACATTTTAAAAAACCCAGAACAAATGATAATTTCAAAAAATTAAAACCAAGTGAAAAGAGAAATCACAGCTCAGAAAATATATTTGTACATAACAAAGATTTATTTAAGTGAAAGACAAATAATTCTTGGTAATCAATTAGAAAGGGCAAAAAAAATGGCTAAAATGGACAAAAAGAGAGCAGGCACTTTACAAAAGAAAACCAATGAATGGCCAGGAAAAAGACATTCAATCATATTAGTTATGAAGGAAATATAAATTAAAGCCACAATGAGTTATCATTTCACATGTTCCAAATTGGTAAAAATTTAAAGACTGCTAATACTGGTAACATATAATCACTTCAGAAAGCAGTTTTACACATACACAGTAAAGTTTAACACGCACATACCCTATGATCCAGCAATCGCAATGTGTATACATAGCAGCATTGTTGATAAAAGCCTCAAACTGGAAACCATCCAAATGTCCATCAACAATGAAAGGATAAAGGGTAGTATAGTCATACAATGGAACACCACACAACAGCAGAAGTGAACACAGCGACGTGCATTAACATGGATGAATGAGTGTCAAGAACAAACCCGATTGTGGAAGTGGCTGCACAACTGTGTGTGTGTGTACATATATATAACCAAAGCTCATCAAACTGACACCCAGAATAGGTAAATTTTATTACATGTAATTTATACTTCAATAAAGCTATCCCTACAACAGCTGAGCAAATAAAATGAAAAAACCAAAAGTTCAAACAGTATCATTCCCTTTACAAAAAGATCAAAACAAGGCATAATATCGACATAAATGTAATTCAATCATAAGGAAAGTTAAAATGAAATATATACAATCCAGGACAGCCATGTCTTTCCACAGGTGCAGCAGAAAGGAATGGAATCGCAAAAGTGATACAGGAGACAAAACGTGCGAGATGCGTGGTGATACAGGTATTTACATTTTTTCTTAACTCTTAAAACCAAACACGTAGGTTACATATGGCTCACTGCACAAGGAATGCTTCAGAGTTTTAGAAAATAAAGAAAAATTTCATAGCTCCATTTTAGAGATCAACCTAAAAATAAATTTGCTTTAGTAAAATTTGGTAACAAATAATTAAGGTAGCTACTTTATTTTGCTTTTACATTTCTCCTTAACTTTAAAATAGTAAAACTCCATTGCATGTTAAATTTTCTGAATTTGGTAACAGTCTTAGAAAACATATCCTTAAGTACTAAAAGCTTAAGGTCTACGATGTAGCCAACCTACTCTCAAAGAGTTCAAAAACAAAACGTTTTTATATATATAACACACACACACATATATATATATATTGTCTGCTGTAGCAAACGCAGCAACGATTTAAAATGTGAGTCTGCTATTTTTGCAACTTGACATTTTTTCAAAATCAAAAAAAATAATAAAAATGTGCTGCTCGAATAGAACTGAAAACTCAGCATCAGAAACATCATTCAATACTGAAAACATGCTTTTGATGCTTCTATCCTAGTTTATTTTTTTCTATTCAGTTCTTTTTTTTTAATTAATCAAATAACTGGATTGCCTGTTCCCCCTCCCGCTGGTCTCAGGTTAAGAGGTGCGGGAATAGCCATATTGGATCATCAGAACATGCTTGACTTGAACAGATTCATTACTAAAGTGTTCTGGGCTAAAATTAATTGTCATTGAGTAGTCAGGTGGTTTTATAATATATGACGCCCAAAGTGTCAGCACTTTGCAAGAGCACACTGAAGAGTCACACATTTCTGTTGAGAAAGGACATCAGTTTTCTATTCTCCCCTCCACACACACACCCACCTAACCCCAACCCCCAGGAATAAGAAATAGTCAAATGTCTCTCAATTTCATTTAAAAAAAAAAAAGCCACCAGAATTCAGTTCACTCTCTCAGCACTGTAACTTTTCTAAAGCAAAGTAATTTGTGCTGCATGAACGTTGAAGGGAAATATTTTGGTTCCCAAACTTGACATAGTATCATCCACGTAGCTTCTGTCCCCTCTTTTACAGGACAGAAGACTGCAGGAAGCCAGTATAAGCTCTTTGAAAACAAAATCCACAATCTGATACATACTTCTAAATTAATGATAAATAGCCTTTCGCATTCTTTACAACATTATGTTCACTATGAATACACATGTCAAATGTACAATATACAACGTGACCTAGGGAAAAATAAGAACCAGATGAGAGGGGAACACACCATCTCAAAGGAGATGCGGCAAACTGCCAGCCGCCATATACCCTAAGTCATTACAAATTTGCATTAGTCTCCTCTGGGTCAAAAAAGCACTTTTCTTAGAAAAAATTATCATGCCCTGGTTAGTCATAAGTATAAATCTTTTAGGAAAAAGTCACCACAGTGTACCATAGCTCATTGATCAGTTAATTACTAGTGAGATGAAGCATGTGATGAAAGTCTTGGGGGAAGGCTCTGTTTAATATTTATTACAGTAACCACAAAGGCCTTCTTGTTATGAATTAAAGCCACCCACAACATTTTAATTCTGGCTACTGAGTAATTAGAGAAGTAGTAGGTAGCTGATAATATATTTCAACACTTTAGTATAAACAACTGTGACAATCTGGAGACCTTGGGACTCTATGCAGGGTGTCTAACTGTATTTTGTTGTTAGCACTGGTCTCCTAAGGAGGAAAAACAGGGAAAAGCAGTTAGTTTAGAAAAAGAGAAACGTATTTCTAAACATAACCATAAAATATCCCTGACAGCAGCATTCTTTATTATTTATTTATTTATTTTTGAGACAGAGTCTCACTATGTTGCCCTCAGTACAGTGCTGTGGCATCACAGCTCACAGTAACCTCCAACTCTTGGGCTTAAGCGATTCTCTTGTCTCAGCCTTCAGAGTTGCTGGGAATACAGGCACCCGCCACAAAGCCCAGCTATTTTTTTTGTTGCAGTTGTTTAGTTGGCCCCGGCCAGGTTCAAACCCTCCAGCCTTGGTGGATATGGCCGGTGCCATAACCACTGTGTTACAGGCGCCGAGCCAACACTAGCATTCTTAATAGTTTAGAGTTTGGAGGCTTTTGAAATTTTGATCAAAAATATGAATGCTTGTCCTCAGAACCTGCACATGTACATACAAACACATTTTACATTTAATGTCAGGTGATTCACTGACCCCAGTTTAAAATGACCTGCACTACACAGACTGTCATAATACTGCATTAGGTTAAAAATAAAAAACAATGAGTGCCAATTTAAGCTTTTCTGTTTAAGGAGTGACCACCTGAGAGGTCAAAACTAAACAGAACTGTTGAGAGATAACAAATGCATTATCAACAGACTTAAAAAGTAATAATTTTAATACCTTTTACATTCATAAAACTCCTTAACTAACATGATGTATTTCCTACAGAGGGCAGTCCCAAACTTACTTCAGCTAGCTGCCTTCTTCCTGAACAAAGACTTGCACTAAGACAATTACTAATTACAACCAATTTGCTGGGCACTCACAATACAAGAGTCTGTTGAAAACAAAAACTACTGACCCAAATAGTGTTCCTAGAATATAGTCTGTAGCATACTGTTCCAATTGTTTAACTTAATCCGTGTTCTTTTGTAAATCCTTGCTCAAATGTAAATTACATCTGGCAGAATCTCAGGGCCTGGGGTATCCTTTTTTTTCCTGTTGATCTCTATAAATACAAAATTACAAATCTCTCCATCCTCACATACTGTAAGTCAAAGAAGTGCAGAGAGCAAACTGATTTAGTCCTAACAAGGGGAGATTTGAAGAAAATCTAAGTGCAAACTGTATATTTGATTAGAGAGACAGAAGATTAAAAACATGATGATTCAAGTACATGTGCTATTTTACGTAATTTATTAATGGATTACAGAATAAAGCACTGTAATTATGGATTTCACGGGTTAAATTTACACGCTTTAGGACCAATAGATAGGAGAGCATGTACACAAACACACACTCCTTCCTTGGGGCCTATTCCTTGGATGAAGTGCCTCAAAGAATTTTAACAAAAGCATAATTTATTCAACAGTTGAGCACTGACAAAACTACAAAGCAGTTAACTATCTCTCAATCTTAGGAATTCATCTTGATTTGTTTAACAGTCCTCAAATACACTTTTTTTTTGAGACAGTGTCTCAAGCTGTTACCACCCTGGGTAGAGTACCAGGTTGTCACAGCTCACGGCAATCTCCTCTGAGGCTCAAGTGATCCTCTTGCCTAGGTTTTTTTGTTTTTCTATTGTTGTGGGGGGGGGGGAGTCCTCGCTTTTGCTCAGGCTGGTCTTGAACTTGTGAACTCAACCAATCCACCCGCCTTGGCCTTCCAGAGTGCTAGGATTACAGGCATGAACACCACACCCAACCCTAAAATACACATCAGGCCTAAAAAAAAGCCAAATGAAATATAAAATACTTAAAAATATTTAGAAATAACTCATATTCACCTAAAAAAAACCCTCTAATTACTAAAGAACATTCAGATTTCTCATAATTTTAAATTTCTTAAAAGAACTGCTCAAAAAAATACAACACTATTGAATATGATTCAATATGCAGGATATCACAAACCTACTTTAGTACCCCTAAGTACACCTAAGCAATACTTAATGTAACACCTTGCCAACCACCCTTTTTTTTTAAAAGACATTCTCAAGCTGTTGCCCTAGGTTGAGTAATGTGGCATCATAGCTCACACCAACCTCCAAATCTTGGGCTCAATTGATCCTCCTGCCTCAGTTTTTCTATTTTTAGTAGAGATAGGGTCTCGCTTTTTACTCATGCTGGTCTCAAACTTGTTACTAGTATTACAGCCATGAGCTGTTGTGCCCGGCCCCATCCACTTCCTTATAGGTGGGCTCTCATGCAATTCACCTCATGCCTCAATTTTTTGTAACAGCTTTGAAATACAGTTCACATACCATACAATTTGTCCATTTAATATGTACAATTCAATATATTTTTAGTACCTTCACAGAGTTATGCTGCCAGCACCTCAATTAACTACAGAACATTCTCAACACCCCAAAAGTAACTACATATCCATCAGCAGTCACCCTCCTCCCATTTTCCCCCCAGTGTCCCCAGGCCTAGCAACCACCCATCTACTGTTTGTCTCTATGGACTTGCCTGCTCTGGACATTTCATAGCAATGAAATCACACAATCCGTAGCACTCTGTGACTGGCTTCTTTCACTTAGCCTAATTTTTTTCCAAGTTCATCAATGTTACAGCATGTACCTCTGCTTCATTTCTTTTCATGAATTCTACTGTATTTATACACCACATTTAACTTATACATTCATCAGCTGGTGGAAATTTGGAACCCCACTTTTTAAAATAGTTTTTCTTAAAAAACTGTTTATACCCTTCCAAAATTTTTCCTTTTTTGGAGACAGTCTTCTGCTCTATCACCCCAGCTAGAGTGCACTGGCATCATCATAGCTTACTACAACTTCAAACTCTTGGGCTCAAGAGATTCTCTTGCTTCAGCCTCCCCAGTAGGTAGGACTACAGGTACATGTTACCACACCTGGCTAATTTGTCTACTTTTTGTAGAGATGGGGTCTTGCTCTTGTTCAGGCTGGTCTTGAACTCTTGATCTCAAGCAATGTCCTGCACTACACAAGCTTCCCAAGCTTTAGACAAGAACCAAGCCTATCCTCTTGTGTTTGCACCCAACTGTGATGAGCCTATATACATGAAGTTAGTGCAGCCCTTTGAGGGCTAGCTAGTTGAGTTAGTTCAACCTAACTAAGGCTGATGACAAGAAGAAACTAGAGGGGAATGGGTAGGCTTTTGTAAAATTTATGAAGGGAAAAACCCCACAAAGTGGTTGGCTGCTGCAGCTGTAGTTAGGAACTATGGCAAAGACTCTGGCCAAGGATGTGCAAGAAATGAACAAGTAAAACATTTGGCTCACATTCCTAAATATATATATAATATATATGCATATATATGTTATTTTTTTTTTCTGGAAACTAATTTAAAATAATCAATCAGATCAGCATTTTTTCAACAGGTAAACTCCTGTAATCAAAGGACTAACTCTCTTCCTTTTGGAGTGGGTGATGATTTAAGGTCTTCACAAATCCCCTCATCTCTTAGAATATTTGTCCGAAAAACACAGCTAACTAAACATGCTACCAGTATTACATTTAAGTACGATATACAGCATAATTTAAAATATAATATTAGTTGTCTTTGGAAAAACTTTTGTCTTCACGACTTTTTTTTCTGTTTTTTTTTTTTTTTGAGACAGAGCCTCAAACTGTCCCAGTTTGAGGTAGAGTGCTGTAGCATCACAGCTCACAGCAACCTCCAACTCCTGGGTTCAGGCGAGTCTCCCGCCTCCGCCTCCCAAGTAGCTGGGACCACAGGCGCCCGCCACAACGCCTGGCTATTTTTTGGTTGCAGCCATCATTGTTGTTTGGCGGGCCTGGGCTGGATTCGAACCCGCCAGCTCAGGTGTATGTGGCTGGCGCCTTAGCCACTTAAGCCACAGGCGCCAAGCCTGTCTTCATGACTTTTCTTGTCTTCAAATCTGACCTGATGTTATATTCTTTTCAATACTACATTTTCCTTTATATTTTCACACAAGGTAAAATTATAGTGATTATATGACCAAAGCTAAATCATCCATTATGTGAATTTTCACAAGGATTTTTATACAAGTCTTTAAATTCAGAATTATCAAATATGAGAGTTGAAAGAGGCCACAGATATGCTGTGGTCTAATTTCTAACTGGGACTATTTTCCATAGATGTTAATTTTATTCACACAGGATTTTTCAATTGGTGGTCAAGCCAGGACCAAAACCAAGAACTTGGGTTTCTATCTATTTTTATTTAAATATAACAACAGGCCAGTTGTGCTGGCTCACACCTGTAATTCTAGCACTGTGAACGACTGAGGCAAGAGGATCCCTTTGAGCTCAGAAATTCCAGACTAGCCTGAGTAAAAGCGAGATCCGTTTCTACCAAAAACAGAAGAATCATCCAGGCATTGTGGCACGCCTCTGTTGTACCAGGTATTCAGGAGTCTGAGGTTGCTGTGAGCTAGGCTGATGCCAAGGTACTCTAGCCTGGGCAACAGAGACCCTGTCTTTAAATTAATCAATCAATCAAAATCTATTCCACCCATTCATTTAACGGCCCCTCTGCTTTCTTTCATTTCTAAAACACTCAGTTGGATAATAGAAAGAGCAAAGTTTCAGGTGAACTCCCACACACACCCCAATCTGGATATCCAACCAACCAAATTACACATGCAATAAGTAAAATCTTCCCTAAATTTTAATTTTAAGTATAATTTCCATAAATATACTTCAACAAGTGCTTTCCTTGAACACACAGAACAAGGTACATTTGCTTTATTGCATGTAACACAAATTTCTGGGTTGAAATTTGTCTTAATTCCAGTATACCAGTGGAACTAGTCTTAATCATTTGGCTGCTCAGAAAAGAAAACAGTTGAAGACAAAGTCATGGAAACCAAAGAAACCGTGTGCTGGGCGGTGCCTGTGGCTCAAAGGAGTAGGGCACCAGCCCCATATGCCAGAGGTGGCAGGTTCAAACCCAGCTCTGGCCACAAACTGCAAAAAAAAAAAAAAAAAAAAGAAAGAAAGAAAAAAAACTGTGTGCCTAGAGTAGAAAATAGCAAGTCCCTATTGTCTAAAACTCCTTTCAAAATACCAGGGTGAGATAACTTACCTATTCAATGCAGTTTATTTCTGTGCATTGATCTGTACAGTTACTTAATGCCAATTTGGTGTTCACACATTCACATTATTGCTTAAATACATGCAAATTTACTCATCACATCAACCATCATCTTTTATATTTAAAGGAGATGCCAGGTAGCATCTGTGGCTCAGTGAGTAGGGCGTTGGCCCCATATACCAAGGGTGGGGGGTTTGAACCCAATCAAACTGCAGAAAAAAAAAAAAAGCCAGGCGTTTGTGGCAGGCTACTGTTTAATTCCAGCTACTCAGGAGGCTGAGGCAAGAGAATCGGCTAAGCCCAAGAGCTGGAGGTTGCTGTCAGCTATGACATCACAGCACTCTACCGAGGGCAACAAAATAAAACTCAGTCCCTAAAATAAAAATAA
The DNA here is from genome assembly GCA_963575145.1 of Galago senegalensis. NCBI lineage: Eukaryota > Metazoa > Chordata > Mammalia > Primates > Galagidae > Galago > Galago senegalensis. Next base: position 32,288 of record CAUYTI010143550.1, read on the forward strand.
AATAAAGGGGATGCCACTAATAGTAAATGATATTCTTATATACAGGTTTGCCTGAAAAGATTGCCATATTGTCCAGATCATAAATACAATTTTTAAAAGGTCTACTAACATATCTTTAAATCTTATAGTCTACATCCACAAAATGTATGTACTGCCATCTTCATGTACAAATGAGGAAACTGAGGCATGGAGAGGGCAGGTAAGTTGGCCAGGGTCACACAATCATATGTGGGAAAAAAACTGGGATTTACATTCAGAGAAAGTGACTCCAAAGTCTGTACCTTTAACCACTGGCTGGCCCTGTGCTGCCCTTCAAAATGGGTCCATTGCAAAGATGATCCAGGAAACTTCGGAGTGTGCACACATTTTCAAAGACCATCACCTATTCAGCTGAGCACCCCTGTCTGTGGCCCTTCCTTTTCAAATTAATTAGCAAAGTTCTATCCATCACCTACTTTTGCCTAGTACTGTGAAAACAGCCACGATTGAAACAAGAACCCAATATGCAACAAACTTAACATCAAGTTAGGGAAGCAAGTTATGTATAAACAGCGAAGGTAGCAATTAGCCTTATCACAATATTTAAAGACACGAGGTGTATGGAGTATGTAACAGCCAGAGTTATTTCATTTTTTTCCTCTTTACATTGTCAGCTCAACACGACAATGGCTTCACAGGCTTTTTCAAAAGGCTTTAAAAAAACAGCCTGAGGTCTTGGACTAAGCTTCCTCCAGGAAACATTCACAGAAAACATTTTCAATGATGAAATGTCTCTAAAAAAATGTTGTCAAACCTTGCTATTGAAGAAGCTTCTGCCCAAAACCTGACACAGAAATCAAAAGCTCACCATATAATAGACACCTGGCGTTAAGCTGCCACCTACAGTTACAATTATGCTTCGAACACAATGAGGGATTTAACCAAAGAATAATTACCAAACGTTCTAATAAACTGTAATCTGACTTTATGACAGTAATTTCATCCGCTATCTCTAGATGGTCGTCAAATCAACCTAAATTCCGCTAAAGATACTGAAGGGGCTTGCAAAAACTCTTCCCTACACTATTTTCTCTGACACTCCATTCATCTCAGCAGAAATATTTCTTTCAATTGCTTATTAAGAATATCTCGGCAGCGCCTGTGGCTCAAGGAGTAGGGCGCCATCCCCATATGCTGGAGGTGGTGGGTTCAAACCCAGCCCAGACCAAAAAAAAAAAAAAAGAAAAAGTTTTTGTACACGCAGGACACATACTACATTCAGGAATGTTTGTTATGTGAGGAGGGAGAAACCATCCTGGAGGG
>CAUYTI010143555.1:0-26795 GCA_963575145.1 Galago senegalensis
TTTTTTTTTTTTTTGAGGCAGAGCCTCAAGCTGTCCCCCTGGGTAGAGTGCCCTGGCATTACAGCTCACAGCAACCTCCAACTCCTGGGCTCAAGCGAGTCTCCTGCCTCCGCCTCCCAAGTAGCTGGGACCACAGGCACCGCCACAATGCCCGGCTATTTTTTGGTTGCAGCCGTCATTGTTGTTTGGCGGGTCGGGCTGGGGATTTGAACCCGCCACCTTAGGTGTACGTGGCTGGTGCCTTAGCCGGTTGAGCTATAGGCGCCGAGCCTAACTCTCTGATTTCTAAAGAAGAAATATGCCAAGGTACTTCTGGCCTTGAAAGGGGCCCAAACTGACCTGCACTGGTGAGCTGCTTAATGAGATTGTCTTCCATTATGGCGTGGCTGGCAAAGTTACTACCAGCATCAATAAAAGTAGGCAGTGAGCCAGTGGTGAGGGCCTTGAGGCGCTGCATGGTAGTAGTAGGAGGGTCAACCTGAGATCGGTAAAGCCGGGCATGGTGGGGCTGAGTCTCCAGGATTCTCTGTAAAGTGCCTAGTTTGCCCAGGAAGGGCAAGGAGACAAGAGGCTCTTCCGGCACGTGTGAGCGCTGGGGCTGAGCAAAGTCAAATCGCAAAGCATCTATTAGTACCAACACAACTCGGGAGAATCGGGAAGCCATCCAGCAGGCCCTGGGTTCCTCTTGGCTCTCCCATGGCGGGGACCCAGGGCCTGGGGGCTCTTGGCAGGTGCTATGGTTGGTGAGCTCCAAACGAGTGAGCAGGAAGCCACTGGTGAAGAGAGCAATGCCGGCATAGAAGAGGAAGCAGACCCAGGTCAGGAAGAGCAGCACTGAGATCTTCTGCATCCTGGTAGGAACAAGGGGAGGGAATTCATCACGGTGGGTGCAAAAACACAGAGGATAGTCTGATCCCTGACTACAAAACCCAGCTAGAATCTTCCTCTTAGAAGCCTTCTTCAAGTTAAAGAGACCCAAAGCCAACCCATCACAATGTTTCTGAGGGTAAAGTCCCAGATCAATCAACCTGGGGGGGTGATGTTTAAAAAGCTATTTCCGGGCGGCGCCTGCGGCTCAGTGAGTAAGGAGCTGGCCCCATATACCGAGGGTGGTGGGTTCGAATCTGACCCTGGCCAAACTGCAACAACAACAAATAAATAATAAAAAATAAGAAGCTATTTCCATGCCGCACCCCCTCCCAGATCAAGATCTTTGGAGATGGAGCACAGGAACGTGCATATGTACACTAGGGAATCCTAACACTGAAAAATGACAAGTCGCAAGGAAAACTTATTCTAAGTGGTAGACTGCTCTCTGGCCGTTTCTACACAACTCCCCTCACCAATCTCACCACCACCAGGTGACAGGGGCTCAAAGCCGCAGGGGAATCCTGACCCCAACAACGGCGCCGCCTGGTGGGGACCAAGGGGACAAGGGGAGGAGTCACGCCCGGCTTCCGGGCAGTTAGGTTCGCCAGGAGACCTGAGGCACAACCTCACAAGCGCAGAGGGGTAGGGGCTCAGTTGGAGAGTAGTGTGTGCCTCGCTGAGACGGGCGTCAGAGTGTCTTTGCCGCCACCAATGCCTACCCAACCTCCGCCTGGGAACCCTAGCCCCAATACTGGGCACCCTTACTGAGAGCTACAAGAGCGGGTGCCCTTATTTCGGGATGAGGGGAGCATGGGGGCAATTCTCAGGAGACCCTAGCTCACCTGGAGAGGCACCCGGAAGTGTGGCAGCAGCCGCCTCTGCGGCCTAACACCACAGAGATAAGCGAGCCAGACAGAGCGGCCGGCCCGGGACCCTATCGCCATCTGCTGGCACCTCAGTGAAGTTCATCAAGGAGCGTAGGGCTGACTATAGAGTTTGCGCGGAGATTTAGTGATTTAGGAGAATTGGGGGCAAGAGACCAAGCTAGAGGAGTTCAGAGAGCCTTCATGCTTAAGCACAGCCCAGGGACTTAATTTGAATCCTAGCTCTGCCACTTATTGTCACTATTGGGCATTACCTTATCTGTAATGCTTGTAATACTTACTTTTCCTTTTTTGTTTAGCTGTCTCTGATAGATTTCATTACTGTCCTATCAAGACCTCTAACTGAATCTTACAACTCAATAAAAAATCAAATAATCCAATTAAAAAATGGGCAACAGGCTCGGCGCCTGTGGCTCAAGTGGCTAAGGTGCCAGCCACATACACCTAAGGTGGCGGATTCGAATCCAGCCAGGGCCTGCCAAACAACAATGATGGCTGCAACCAAAAATAGCCGGGCGTTGTGGCGGGTGCCTGTGGTCCCAGCTACTTGGGAGGCAGAGGAAGGAGACACGCTTGAGCCCAGGAGTTGGAGGTTGCTGTGAGCTGTGATGCCATGGCACTCTACCCAGGAGGACAGCTTGAGGCTCTGTCTCAAAAAAAAAAAAAAATATATATATATATATATATATATATAGGCAACAGGTCGGACTAAACGTATCTCAAAAAAAGACATACAGTTAGACAACTAACAAATGAACAAATGGAAAAATACAAAACATCTTTAACCATCAGAATACTAGAGATAACACTTCAAACCCACTAGGATAGCCATAATAAAAAGATAACGATAAATGTTGGCAAGACTGTGGAGAAATTGGAAGCCTCATGCACTGCTGATGGGATTGTAAAATGGTACAGCCGCTTTGGAAACATCCTTAAAAGATTAAACACAGTACTCTGGGAGGCCATGGTGGGTGGATCACCTGAGCTCACAAGTTCAAGACCAGCCCCACCCAGAGCAAGACCTCATCTCTAAAAATAGCTGGGTGTTGTGGCAGGCGCCTGTAGTCTCAGCCACTTGGGGGGCTGAGGCAAGAGAATCACTTGAGTCCAGGAGTCTGAGGTTGCCATGAGCTATGATGCCACAGCACTCTACCAAGGGCAACAAAGTGAGATTGTGTCAAAAAAAAAAAAAAGATTAAACATAGTTACATGAGCCAGCAATTTCACTGCAAGGTATATGCCCAAGAAATGAAAACATACATACAAACAAAAACCTGTAAGTGAATGTTCATAGTAGCATTATTCATAAGGTGGAAACCCAAATACCCATCACTGATGAATGAATAAAGAAAATATGGTTTATCTATACAACAGAATGTTGTAGAGGGAAGGTGCGAGGTAATGAAAATGTTCTAAAATTGAGGTTGCACAATTCCAAATACACTAAAAATTGCTGAGCTTATATTTTAGAAGGGTAAATTGTATAGGACGTGAATTATGTCTCAATAAAGCTATTATTGAAAATAATCTTTTCTCAGAGTAAAAGCTTAGGCTTTTGTAATGGCTCTCTATGGCCCTATACACTAGCTTCCTTTTCCCTCTCTAATTCATCAAACTGCCACTTCTTTGCTTCCTTAATTCTGTTCCATTCACAGCAGCACTTTCTCTCTTCCTGTTCTAAATCAAGCATGCTCTGCCTTCAGGGCCTTTGCATTTAGTAATCTCCTGTTTCACTCCCAGATGCCCAAATGAGTGCTCACCTGACCTTCTTCATATCTAAACTCAAATTTTACATCAGTCAGGCTTAATAGTTAATAATATTTAAATTAAATTGCTCATTTAATAATAAAGACCCAGGCCCAGTGCAGTGGCTCTCATGCCTGTAATCCTAGCACTCTGGGAGGCAGAGGCGGGTGGATTGCCAAAACCTCACAGGTTCCAGACCAGCCTGAGCAAGAACGAGACCCTGTCTCTAAAATTAGCCAGGCCTTGTGGCAGGCACCTGTAGTCTCAGCTACTTGGGAGGCTAAGCCAAGAGAATTGCTTGAGCCCAAGAGTTGGAGGTTGCTGTGAGCAATGATGCCTAGTACTCTACTGAAGGTGACAAAGTGAGACTGTCTTAAAAAAAAAAAAAAAAAGGAATAGGAACAATAAAGATCCTCCCCCATCCAAAGTCTCCATTTTGCTTCCTTTCTTTAATTTCCTCCATACCATAACTCATCAACATCTGAAAATATATACATCTCACTTAGGGTCTTTCCCTCCAAATAGAATGTCAACGTACTGAGGGCAGGGTCTTTTTCCTTCATTACTATATCCTCCAAGCCTAGCACATATTTGGAATTCACTAACTACCTTCCAAATGGATAAAGAATTAAATTCTAAAATTCAGAATATGTCAGATCATTCCTTCACGTTCATCCCCATGGCCTTTTACCTCAGTTAAGGCCTCATCACCTACTCTGGAATCACTGAGTCTGTCCTATTACCATCCTCCTAGCCTCCCATCTCTTTCACACCTTTTCTCTATATTACAGCAGAACAGCTCTATCTAAAACAAGTGTGGTTTCTTTGATCTTAAAAACTTTCATGGGAAGAAAAAAAAAACACCGTTTCCTTCCTACCCTAGGGATAATGGATAATATTCAGTTCCTTCAGCAGGACTCTAGTTCCCTATGATTTAACCTTACAGTTACATCTACCCAATACCCTACCCTTCAGCTGAAGCAAACTTTTTTTTCAGCCTGCATTCAATGGCAGTCAGCAACTCACCTGCCCACAACTTGATGTGCTCCTCCCTACAGGATCCCTCAGCCAGAACTCCAGTACATTTATTACTTTCCATCGCTGTCTGCTCCATTGTCTCTCTTCCCTACTTGACCTTACATTTTGTGAAAGCAGGGACCACTGAATCTGTTGTCTTGGTAACCCGTGTGTAGCACTGAGCTTGGCATATAGCACACATGGCTAAATATTTTTGAATGCATGAATAAAGCAGGCCATCAGCACCTAAAGACTCTTTAAGCATTCAACAGTATTACCATTACGGTGGTCCTCTTTGCCATGAAAAATTCTTCTAAACAGCTGTCTTGAAAAAACAGCCCCACACTCTGCAAGAGGAACTATACATCCCAACTAGCAGTTCAATAGACATGTAGTTTAATCCTTCTACCTTATCCCAGTTTCTCTTTTTTTTTTGTTTTGAGACAGAGCCTCAAGCTATCCCCCTGGGTAGAGTGCTGTGGCATCACAGCTCACAGCAACCTCCAACTCCTGGGCTCAAGCGAGTCTCCTGCCTCAGCCTCCCAAGTAGGTGGGACCACAGGCACCCGCCACAACGCCCGGCTATTTTTTTGGTTGCATCCGTCATTGTTGTTTTGGTGGCCCGGGCTGGATTCAAAATGGCCACCTTAGGTGTATGTGGCTGGTGCCTTCGCCACTTGAGCCACAGGCACCGAGCCGCACCATTTCTCTTGAAGACAGAAAGGATGATTTCACTTTACATAAAGTTCAGTCTTCCTCATGGAGGCATCAGCTCCGGAGACCTGACAGGACCACAGAATGGGAGTGAACGTCCAAAGAAAATGCTGGTGACTTTCCCAACTTCATTCCCCAAACAAATGGGACAGTTTCTGGTTTACCATTGGTGTGTTTATTACATGATTAAAGTTCAAATAAAAAAATAAAAACCAAAATCTTGGCAGGGAGGTTAGAGCCAGAAACTGGAAGTACTGTCTCCAGGCTCCCTTCCAACCCCAGTTCCACTAACTCAGCTTGACTCGATCAAGTTCTTCATCAAGACTTGTATCTGTGCCCTGGACATCTCTGCTGCTCTCACTGGTGACTGAGTCCTGGGTCCCTGGCACTGGGGCTTTGGTGAGGGCCCCATATACACCCATGGCCTGAGGAGAGAAAAAGAAAGCCATGAGGACACCTAGCAGAAGGTACAACCCAACCTACTAATGGCTAAAAGGAAAAAGGTGGCACTGGAGCCAATGAATTTGGTCTTCCTTTCTTCCCTCTCACACCTCTGTCTTAAGAATGTATTTTAAGGGCAGCACCTTTTGCTCAGTGAGTAGGACGCTGGCCCCATATACCGAGGGTGGTGGATCAAACCTGGCCCCAGCCAAATCGTAACAAAAGAATAGCCAGGCGTTGTGGCAGGCACCTGTGGTCCTAGCTACTTGGGAGGCTGAGGCAAGAGAATCACCTAAGCCCAAGAGCTGGGGGTTGGTGTGAGCTGTGATGCCACGAATCTACTGAGGGTGACAAAGTGAGACTCTGTTTCTTTTTTTTTTTTTAGACAGAGCCTCAAGCTATCCCCCTGGGTAGAGTGCCATGGCATCACGCTCACAGCAACCTCCAACTCCTGGGCTCAAGAGAGTCTCCTACCGCAGCCTCCCAAGTAGCTGGGACCACAGGCGCCCGCCATAACACCTGGCCATTTTTTTTTTGGTTGCAGCCATCGTTGTTGTTTGGCGGGCCCGGGCTGGGGATTCGAACCCGCCACCTTAGGTGTATGTGGCTGGCGCCTTAGCCACTTGAGCCACAGGCGCCGAGCCAGAGACTCTGTTTCTTTAAAAAAAAAAAAAAAATGTGGTTCGGTGCCTGTGGCTCAAGTGGCAAAGGCACCAGCCACATACACCTAAGGTGGTGGGTTCAAATCCAGCCCGGGCCCGCCAAAACAACGGCTGCAACCAAAAAATAGCCGGGCATTGTGGCGGGCGCCTGTGGTCCCAGCTACTTGGGAGGCTGAAGCAGGAGACTTGCTTGAGCCCAGGAGTTGGAGGTTGCTGTGAGCTGTGATGCCATAGCACTCTACCCAGGGGGATAGCTTGAGGCTCTGTCTCATAAAAATAAATAAATAGATAAAACTGTCTCATCTTCAGGGATGAATGGAGATTTCTCATTCTTAGAGATTCTGTATCTCTACAGGGAATGGAGGTGGGTCTAACACCAAGGTACTCTGAAAACCTCTATGGTATGTAAGTGGTGATAGTGGTGGGAGTCTCAGTCCCTGGCACTGGTGCTCTGTGCTGGGTCCTCAAGAGAGGTCTAACCTGAGCCACCATACCGGTGACATCACCAGGATTGGAGGGCAGCAAGATAGTGTTGGAGTCCTTGGCCAGTTTGGAGAACGCACTGACATACTGCTCAGCCACAGTCAGTGAAGCTGCTGCATCTCCATTCTGTCAGGGGGATAAAATCAGAGATCACAGACGTGGGGAAGGGATGGAGTAGGGGTGTCAGGTTCTTAGAAAGAGGGATCACATAATCTGTTTCAATAGAGCCCACACAGCTAGGAACTCCCCTCAAGGGTAGAGGGTGGAGAAACCCTCCCATTGTCAATCCCTGTCCTCCACTCCCACCAAGGGGCCTCTCACGTGTTGTGTCAGAGCTGCAGCCAGAATGCGAATAGCTTCAGCCTTAGCCTTGGCCTTGGCCAGAACTGCACTGGCCTCTCCTAGAAGAACAGAGACAGAGCTTCATGCATGAAGTCAGAGTACCTCAAAGCTCCCGTCCCAGTACCAGACTTCAAAGACCCATGCCCTGTTCTCCCCTCTGCTTCTGCCCTCTGCTGACCTGCTGCCTGATTTATTTGTTCAGCCTTTTCTGCTTCAGAGGCCAGGATCTGGGCCTGTTTCTTCCCCTCTGCCACATTGATAGCCGACTCTCGGGTCCCCTCAGATTCTAGAACTGTGGCCCGTTTCCGCCGCTCTGCCTCCACCTAGAAGCCCCCAGGAACCCCCATCAATAAAAAACCAGGGGAAACTCTTACAACAGACCTGCAACTACACTCATCACAAAAAAAAAAAAAAAAAATGGGAGTCCAGGTCCCTTTGGGACTGGAGCACCCTGAGGTTCTTTTCCAACACCTCTTCGGCCCCCACCTGCATCTGCATGGACTCTTTCACTCGGGGTGGCACATGAATATCCTTGATCTCATAACGAAGGCAGCGGATACCCCAGCAGTCAGCAGCCTGGTTGATGGCATCCACAATGCTGGCATTCAGGGACTCCCGCTCCTGAAGAAAGACAGATGTAAGCTCCACAGCCTTAACCCATCTATCAGGAGGTGTGGGACTGATCTTACTTCCCAGAAAGGACTGTGCACCAAGCATGTGCCTTCAAACCCTACCTCTGGCTCAGAGCTGCTTACCCGGAAGACTCTGTCCAGAGAGAGTTTGCCAAGCTCTGATCTCATAGTTGTCTGAGCCAGCTGGGTGACAGCATACTCAGGGTCTTCCACACCATAGCTTGCCTGCAAGGGACATGAATAGCATTAAGAAGCTTGGGTGCAGGATTTTAGTGAGATAAGCAACTCAGAAAGCTGGATAAAGCAGGGGCAGTTACCTTGTAAGGGTCCATGATGCGCAGGTAAAGCACCCCATCAATTTGCAGAGTTACATTGTCTGCACGAGCAGGAACAAGAGAGAAAAGGAGGAACATCAGATCTCTGGTCCCAAACAGCTCTTTCTCCTAAGATCTGGATCTACAGCAACCATATCCTAATGATTGCAAAGCACCCTATCACCCTGCATGCCTCACCAAGAGTCACAGCCGATTGCTCAGGCACGTTAATGACAATTTCCTTGAGACTCTGCACATACCGGATCCGGTCTAACACGGGGATGAGGATGTTCAAACCCTAGGAAAAGGAGGGTTCTCAGAAGGATGGGGACTATGGGAATGGGATCTAACTAAGCTAGTCCCAGAATAGGTAGAGAGTAAACACATGGAACATGCCCAGAAAAGCAGCAGCCTCATAAGTCCTCAGAAGGCTGTGGTATCACTGGTAAGGAAACCTAAGAGAACAGGAATGCAAAACTAAGCTTAGCTTAGGGAACAGAAGGGAGAGACATGGGAATGGGAGCCAACAGAATAACCACCTCTACACAAACAGGTAGTGCTGACAGAGTGGTGGGGGAGATCCCCAAGAATGGGTATGCGGGATGCTGAATAGGTAAAGGTTACAGTATGGGGATGATGGTGAGCAGCCTGGGCCCTGCCAGGTACGGCCTGGGGAGTCGGGAGCTAAAGGTGCAGGCAGGTCCCAAAGTGGTCCCACTCCCTCCCGCACGTCGTGAGGGATCCAGGCATCTGACCGGCCCAGGGTGGGCAGAAAAGATTCTCACAGGCTCCAGGATCCGGTGGAATCGGCCCATTCGCTCCACCACCCAGGCCTCCTGTTGTGGCACAAACAGTACCACGGTGTTTCGGGGCAATCCAGAGGAGGCGCGGCGCGGAGAGCGGCCAAAAGCCTGCACAGAGCCCTGAAGGAAAGACGGGGGGGTGAAACAAAGACCCCAGTGGCCCCAGCACCCCGCCCCTCTGTCCTAAAGATATCTCCTTAAGCCGCGACTTTGATGGGTTCTCGGAGAGGCGCTCACGTGGGGACTATGACCTCTGACCCCAGCCCGCTTCCAAAATTGGAATCCAGCCCCGTCCGAGCTGAGGACCCAGTTGATCTGAGTTCTGGCCCACTGGGAAAGGTTGCCTCGCTCTCACCCTCAGCAAAAGGGCTCCAGTGCCCCGCGCCGCGCGCGCCAGCATTTCCCAAGACAGCCGCGACCTCCGGAACCAACGAGACACGGGGCAGAGCGGTCGTTGCAAAAGCTGACTGGAGCCGCTCCTCCCGCAGTTCCACTCCGGGTTTGTACTTCCGGCCGTCCCTTCCGCGGTTCACACTCACCCAATCAGCGTTACCTGGTAGAGCGCATATCAAGTTGTTCCCTGGGAAACGCAGACTTTCCAGAGAAGGCCTAAGACTAGAGGTTATTCTGGTTCTGGATATTCAAGCCCATGGTCACAGGCCTGGTGGCCAACGCGGAGGCTGCTTTCCGCGTGCATGTGACCCAGAGACGCTTCTCACCAAGTAGTTTACCCACATTAGAGACCGAGTTTCCTCTTCACAGCGTATACTTGCCCTCATATGTCGCCATAGCGACCAGTGGATTGGAGCTGACTGGTTGCCATGGTTGCCATAGTGACAGTCTCTGGTAGCCCTGCAGTGTTGTGCCTAGCCTTCCCACTGGGGACTGACCCCAATCCCGTTACTGTGGTGACTGGGCCTAACATTGCCTGGTGATTGAGCCAAGATTTTCCCCTCTCTTCTTTTCTCAAGACACCACAGCTCTTTCCATCTCCTCCCAATAGCCTGTTAGGCCTGGTCCCCTTGTATACAGAGTCCAGCAAACAGCCTCAATGCCACCTTGTTTGAAGCGTGTCACCTTACACTTCTCTGATGCTATGGCACATCCTTTAAGGTACCTGCACATTCATCCTCATTTTACATTATGGCACTGAAATTCTGTGGGCTAAAGTCATTTACAGAACTAGTACTACACATAAGAATCTGTATCCACATTCAGAAAATTCAGCTTTATAGCTGAACTTTACCCATTCCCTAAACCCCTTGATTACCTAAAAAGAGCAAGACCAGGTCCCAAGAATCAGCAGGCCCTAGCCTAAGACCTCATGGGCTCAGGCCTGCTGCCTCCTCTCTGGGAGAAACAGTAGAGTCCTAGCTCCAGTTATGCTCCTCATTCTTCACATCCTCTCCCAAAGAGAAAAAGTAGAGCTTAATTCAAGTTTCCAAACAAGAATTTATTCTTTCTTTCTTTTTAATTTTTTTTCTTAGAAAAAGTACCAGGTACAATTTTTCCTGTTTTTTTTTTTGTTTGTTTGTTTGTTTTGTTTTGTTTTCAAGTTTCAGCAAATGCTTGTTCCCCTCAGCCCAGTCCCAGGAGTCAAGGCTGAGGCTGGGTCAGAGTCTGGAGTGGGGAATGGGATAGTTGGGAACCACATGACTGAGTTTGAGGGGTGCCCCTCACCCCAGCTGAGGTAGGTGGGTCAGAGTCTGGCCAGGTGAGAGGAGGTACCCAGTCCTTGGCCCTGACTCTGCCCCCTGGACACCTTCCTCAGTCAGGACCCCAAAACAAGGAGACATAGGCAAAAGAAAAGGGACAACTAGAGTCTGGAGCCCTAGATAAGGGGTGAATAACCCCTGTGTGTGCATGTATGCACACTCTCTCACACATACATACCACACAAAAACAAGCTTGTGTACACACACATACACATAAGTTGGCTTTCAGAGATGGGTCAGAAGGTAAGGAAGGTGAAGGGACTGGGGAAGGACAGGGGAATCTGAGTCTTTGGCTAGTGACTCAGTCCTTCTGGAATAATTCCTCTGCCCTCAGCAATAGAGAGTAGTTCTCCTCCTGCCCCTTCATATGCCTCTTCAACTCCCAAGGTTGAAGCAATATCTAAGAATGAAAAAGGAGGAGGGGCAATGCCAATTATCATGTCTGGGAGGTTACGAAGGCAATCCAATTTGAATAAATTATAAATTAAAAATAAATAAAATAATAAGTGGCCCCTGCCCAGGACAGGGAGGCAATGCTGGCATGACTTGCCTGGGAACTTGGGACGACCTCAGGATAGCTCTGGTTCCTCCTACCTAAGCTGGCCTGGGAAACCCAAGGAAAGGGACAGGCACATGGAATAACCGGAATAGGACAGGGTAGTAAGGATCAGAAGCTTAAAACACCCAAATAATTAATTTGGGCATGAGCATGGCTAGGGCTTTAATTCAAGCCAGAAAGGTCTCTTGCCATCTCTCCACATTTGTACTCTGTCCAGGATGGAGCAGGATGGGCAGGTTGTTGGCCCATGGGTTCAGAGTGCTGGCAATCAGGGCAAAGGTGAATAACGTGGATTGTGAGGGGCCTCAGTCACAGCCTGCAGTTCATAGGGGAGCCCTGTGTCCAGTTCCAGGCTCCGGCGGGAAAAAAGCAGGCGGATATCTCCATGCAGGCTTAAGCGGCCTGAACGGGAACTTCGGAACCTGGGAGAAAACAGTGTGATCAAACTAAGAATTCAGGCCAGCGCAGTGGCTCACACCTGTAATCTTAGCACTCTAGAAGGCAGAGGTAGGAGAACTAGTTGAGTGCAGGTGTTTGAGACAAGCCTGAGTGAAAGCAAGACCCTGTCTCTACTAAAAATAGAAAATCCAGCTGGGTGTTGTGGCAGATGCCTGTAGTCCCAGTTACTGGGAAGGCTGTGGCAAGAGGATCACTTGAGCCCAAAAGATTGAGCTTTTCGTGAGTTATGATGACACCAAGGGCAACAGAGTGAGACTCTCTCTCTCTCTCAAAAAAAAAAAAAAGAATCCATAGAGAAGCAAAACAAGATTCTGATCGGGGAAAGGATACCTAGGTCTCTATATCTGTCCCTGGGCCCTGTCCTCACCTGAGGTGCAGCAAGTAGCAGAGGAGGCGGCGGGTGGGGCTAGCATTTCCCTCCTCACCCACAGGCACCAAAAAGAGGCGATGGCGCAAGAAGGTCATGTGGGCAGCAGGCATGTCAGAGAAGTCAAAGGTCACGAGGAACATCTTCACCACAGTCTGGTTGGGGTTAAATAAGGTCTGGGGGCAGGACACTCAAGGTTGTTAGGGCCTAGGGGATGTTTTCCTCTCTCCCCACTCCCACTCCCTCAGGGCAAACTCACCACTTGGATGGTACCCACTTTGGGCACGCTGTAACCCTTCCTCCCCAGGGGGTTCAAGTCCACGATGCCCTGGGAAGGCCATAGAGCCATCAGCCAAGATCAGGACTAAGAAAGCCCTAAGTCCTAAATACTACCTCTCTACAATTTCTAAACCTACCCCTACCCCACACTAGAGTTCTCCCCATTTGGCTCTGATTCATTCCAAGGTGAGCAACAAGTAAGAAATACCTCTTGTCCCATGCCCCATTTCCCCAACCCCTCATTCTCTTGATGAGCTCACTTTGAGGTTGGGTAAGTTCATACCAGGAAGGGGGCCGGGGCATTTTGCTCAGAAACATCAAAGAAGGTGACAGTGACAGGCAGCGTGACATGCTGGGGGCAGTAGGATCCACTAGCTCCAATTTCTGCTGTGAAACCCTCAATGTGGCCAGATGGTGCAAAGCGTCCTCGCAGCAATGATTCCTTGGGTTAAGGTGGGGAAAACATGTTATAAGAGAGACGCTAATTCTTTTCCTTTTCCACCCAAGCTACATTCCACCATTCCACTCTTCTCAGGACCCCCCAATCACACAGCCCAAGGGAAGCTACCTCAAAGTTGCCCAGCAGGGTACGGCTGACAGCAGGGGTAGGAATAGGGGAGGCACTGGGAGGGCTCAGCAGGCCTGGTCCCTTCCGGAGACTTCGAAGGGAGCTTCTGGTAGGGGAAAGGACACAGAAGATTGGCATGAGGTCTTCTGGAATTCCTGCTCATGTCCTTGAACCCCACCCTTTGCCACTACCTAGGGCTTCTTCTAGGTCCTCTACTCTGATGTTAGAAAGAGGGTTACAGCCTTCTGCCCCTGTTCTTAGGGACAAGGTAGAGGAAAAAACTGGTCACTTACAGCTTCAGGCGACGGGCACCTTTCAGCCTCCGCCCCATGGGACTGCAGTCTGTTGGGTCCTATGGAGAGAAAAGATTGGGAAAAGAGACTAGGTAGAGGCCAGGTATGTTTTGGGACAGGGCTCATTATAAGCTCTCAAATAACCTCCCAGGTCTCTACCTTCACCCAAACAAATATCCATCTAAGAGCAGATGATTACCTCTGAGGAGACAACAGCAGAAAAAAAAAAATAGTAGATAAACTTTTCTATTGGCTTACCAAAACAGGCTCCTTGGGCCCGGGAAGCAGGTGGCTCCAGAAGGGTGTGGCTTTGGCATCAGAACTGTTGGCAGCAGGAGAGTGGCCCAGGGTTCCCCGGCGCCTCCGAGGGGCTGGCCCCTCATCCTCAGAGCTGACATCTGGGGCTTCTCCAACAGGAAGCAGCCTTCGCTTGGTGGGGCAGGGGCCTGGAGGTCCAGGGCCAGGGGGTGTGTGCTCGGGGCTGTGCCCATTGGCAGTGCCAGGGGACTCCCTAGGCCAGGGGCTTCCCCCGTTGCCCACCCCAGCCACTGGGCTCTTACCCCCTATTTGTGCAAGACTGTGCAAATCAGTGTCAAGTGTGTGCAGCTGGCCCGGAAGGGCTGGCCCTGGGGACTCCCCCAGGGACCCCTGTCCCCCTGGATCTGGGGAGGCCCAGTCTCTGGTGTGCAAAGTATTGCAGGAAGCATTTGATGGGTGCCAGGGAGTACTCTGGGCCCCTGAAGTCCAAGATGAGGTGGTACTACCTCCCTGTTCCACAACACAGAGGCCACGATGGGAGAAATGCTGGCTGGCCACACCCAGTCCTAGCCCCAGTCCCTCTAGGCCCAACAGCCCCACAGTAGATAGTTCTTCAGGGGGTAATCCCTCTCTGGCCCCCAGCCCAGGGCCTCTCTTCAGCTCCCGGGGACCCTCAGTTGGTGGGGCCGGTCGCTTCAGGGCCCTGTGAGGCTCAGAGGTACCAGCTGGAGGGGAAAAGATGGATACCTGGTAGACCCCGGGGGATGTCGCCCCCCCTGCTGGGCTGTAGCCCATGAGCAGGCCACCCTGGAGATCCCCCTGCCTGACTGGAGGCTGTGAAGGGCCAGCCTCTGGCTCTGAGGATGGAGACGGCTCCGCCTGCACGTGGCGCATGAAGCCCCCCTTGGGTCAGGGGGGCCCCCCCACACGGCCTTTATGCTGGGCCTGGGCTGGGGGGCCTGGGGACATCTGTGCAAGAGAAGAGAAGAAAAGGTGGTCAGGGGAATCAATAAGTCTTCTTCCTTCTAGCTGAGTTTCAGATCTTCTCCTGGCCTAAAAGGGTGAGGGTGACCTTGAAGGATTCCTGGGGGTGAATGTGTCCAAATTCCCAGATGGACTAATGGAATATAGAGATCACTTTCAGAACTCCTGAGAGGGTGACATGTTTGGCTCAGATTTCAGGACCTCCTCTCCCTCCCTCTACCCAGCACTTACCCCGATGAAGAGGCCTCAAGCCTGGCTGTGTGTCCCCTCTTCCTGACTGATGCCTTGCTTCCCTAGCTTGCAGTCTGGTCCATGCCCGCTGCACTGGCAAGATGACTGCCACCATTCCGTGCAGCTCCTGAGCTCAGCTGGACCCTGAGAAGAGAAGAACAGACATACATCAGGATATACCCAGAGACAGTAATAAGGCCCCTCACCAATTAGGGGCTAACAGAGTATACCTGGCTGAACTTCAGAAACAGAAAGGGCAAGCTGGGGAACTAGGAGCCCAGAAGGCAGAGTTAGCCTGCCTAAGGAGTCAAAGAGAGACAAATCTTGGCTCAGTGTAATAAGGACACAAGAAATATATTGAGGGAGGATGACTACTTGTCAGGGACATCATCTTGGGGCTCCTGTACTAAATGGGAGTGAGGAGGAGATACCTCTGACAGCTAAGAGACCATGCCAACTGAGAGGTGGCCAAGGCAAGAATTCAGCTGTCTTACTCAAGGCCACTAGATTGCACAATTCCTTCCCATACGCCTTTCTCCAAAGAGACAAGTGTCACCCACAAGCACTAAGGCAGAGGTCTTATGGACAGTCACACACCATGCGCACTTCTCAGAGATACAAACCTGCGGTCAGCTCAAAGCTGAACAACCAATTGCCCTGAGCATTCAGTCTCTTTAACAACAAGCAACAAATCCAACTAAAAACAAGTGAGGGGGAGTGCAAGGGGGCATTGCCAGAAGGCACTTTCCAGGGCCTACCCCTCCCCCTAGGCTCTGCAAACTAGAGATAAGGCAGCAGCAGTCAGTCAGCTGGAAGCAAGTAGGAGTACTCTCCATGCCCCTCCCCCAGTGCTCACACACGTAACATCCAAAAACCCAAACTACTGCTTTTCTGCCAGAGCACAAGATAATCTTGGCTGACTATTCCACCCTCAGGAGCACATAGTAAGGTGAGGGGAAAGTCAAGTTGAAGGCTAATTGCCCCCGTGATCAGCATTCTCTTTTGGGCAGTAGCTTCTGCTGCCTGTCATCCACAATACCATTTTCCCTTCAAGGAGTGCCCCTTGTATGCCTTCCCAAGACTTACTCTTCTTCTTGACTAGGCCAAATACCTTCCCCTCTAGAAAGTCAGCTGTCCACCCTGGATCATAAGCATCTCTGCCTCCTCTGAGCTGTCACCTATGACAGTGTCACTTCCTCCTCTAATCCAGTTCTGCTTGCTCTTGTAGACTTACCATAAGGTTGCTGAGGAACCTTACCTCAGGAATCTTCTAGACTTACCATAAGGTTCCTGAGGAAAGATCTGTGCCCCACTCCTCTACCCAACTCCAAGCACAAGGGTAAGCACATGGCAGGGCTCAAAAAAAGTGGAATGCAAGCCCGGGTGATCTGGGCAGCAGTCCTGACAGTGCAGAGAAAAACTTCTCACATGAGAGAAGCAAAGAGATTTAACCATACAGGGAGAATCAGCAACAACAGAGGTGGGTGTGCGGGGGCAGGGAAAAAGATTTTTACCCAGGGATTGAAAAACCCTTTTATTACTCCTATCATTGCACTCCACTCTTTCCTATTTCACCAAGTTCTCATTAGAATTGGGATCCCTAAGAAAATTCCTGTTCCCTGTGGTGAGTGGGATGGCCAGAAAGAGCAGAACGCCAACTCAGCATTGTCAGAAGGTACAACCTGTGCTAATCTCTACCTCTTCTTTCCTCCACCCAAACCATGCAGATTCAGAAAGGGCCTTTTCCTTAGCACTCCCACTTCCAGGTCATCCCAGTTGCCATTTTGAGTCCTTGCCCTGGGGAAGCCAGATGATGACATGATGCCCTACTTGACCCCTGCACGCCTGGCATCTGCTCATTAACCCCAGAGCCCTCTCAGTTCCCACCCAGTCAACCAGACGCTCTAAGATTCACTTCCCTGCCATGCAGCCAGTCTGGCTCTAAACCATGGCTTCAAGCTGACTCATGGGGCAGAACTGCAGGGGACAGCAGGAAGGTAAGCCAGACCTTACCCTTCATGCAGGGGGCAGGCAGCAGCTGGCATCAAACAGCTGTGCCAGGCTGTGGCTGGCAAGAACTACAGCTCCCAACATGCCAAGGGAGCAAGGCCAGCAAAAACAACAAGTCCCAGAATACGTCTGTACCCTCAGATATCTGCTAGGCCTGGGAGGTGAGTGAGGTAGGTGTTGGTATAGGTAAGAGCTCCGAAGGCTCATTCTATCCTTTTCTTCAGTATAAAAGATACCCATTTTACCCTAATCAGGGAGGATGACAGAAAGGAGAATTCCTATCCATGTGCTTTCCACCCTCATCCTGTGCAGTGAGAACTATTGCCAGCTGCTCTACATTTTGTCCCCACACATGTACACACAAGCTAGGGGGGTTGTTTCCACGGACCACCACTGTGGGTAGGAAGGGCTCTGCTCTCTCACCAATCCCTTCGACCTTTGTCTAGAGCCCTCCACCCTCAGTAGAGAGGAAGCAGACCTCAGTAACCTTTTTATACTAAGCCCAGCAGACTCACCAACTCCTGGACTCCTTCCTTATTCTAGATGATCCTCTGCCTCCCATATCTTTTCTCACCCCTCTCCTCCCCACAGCCTGGGGCAGGCCCCATACTCTACTGGAGCTTCGGAGATTTGCTCTTTCCCACTAGCACACACTCACCCCACTCCCAAATTGGCTCTGCTGCGGTGGCCGCTGCTCCAGGCCCTTCCGTCCCGTCCCGGTCCCTCCCCTCGGATCCCCAACCCTCCCTGTCACGGGCCCCCAACCCAGACAAAGGGTGTCTCAGGCTGAGCTCTGCTCTGCTGGCTCTTCTCAGCTCAGCTTCGTGTGCAACACTGGCAGGCCCTGGCGCCCGCAGCCCCCCAGCCGCTGCTGCGCCCCTCCCTGCGACGGTCCCTCCCCGGGGCCGCCCCGGCTCCGCGTTGCCGACTCCGCTGCCCCTCTGACTCACAGGCCATTTCCTACCAGCTGATGGGGCCGCCCGCCCCGCCCAGAGCCCCACCACCCCCGCCGCGGCGGCCACGGCCGCCACGCCCCCTAAGGCCACGCCCCCTAGGGGAAGCGACCATACTCATTGGCCCATAAGTGGCCAGCCTCCCCGCGACTTTAAGTGTGGGGCACGCCCCCTCCAAGATATGCCCGCCTATTGGCCCACAAGTGGGCAGGCCTACCCAAGGTCGCCCCGCCCGTCTCTTTAACCCCTTATCTGTCAGAGTCCAAAGCAACCTACTGTCCTGCCATTTAACTCTTTAAAAGGGGTAGACCTGCCATTTCCCACCCCTCCTCCCCTGCTCTTCCATTATCGAGTAATAGGATTGGCTGAGTAAGAGGAAGCCCCAGGTCTTTAATAGACACAGTGCAACAACCTCCAAAGTCAGCCTGCTCTTTCCAGATCAGACCCCAGACCCTAAATATTCATCTCTCTCCACCTTCAAAATCAGAGCTCCAGAGCTACAGGACTGTTGGAGCCCAGGAAGAATTTTTTTAAGCCTGAGTAAAAGTAAAAGGTCTGAAGTGGGACCCTATTTTCTTCCATGCTAGAAAATTATATTCTTCCTTCTCTTACTCTATAACTGATGCTCTTTTGCTTTCCTTACAGGGGACGCAAGGGCTCCGGAGACCAGGATACATTTTAATTTCAGAAACTCTGCATTATTCTTTGTGTATCTAAACTCCTATTTGGAGATCAGGCTGTCCCATCCCTTCTGCCAGCACTCTTTCTACTCACAAGCCCTGTTCAGGATGTAGAGCACCCAGAGAAGTGGGATAGGAGGGTTTCTGCCCGCAATGGGGGAAATGAGCCCAGCTCTTGATGGAGCTCACCCCCATGACTCACAGCTCCCTCGAAACTCCCCACCCTTTCCCTGAGTCACTGGGCCCCAGGCCCAGCCCAGATTCAGACAAATCAAGTGGCAGCAGAGCCTGCATCCCTAACCCTTGTCTTCTTAATCTTTTTTTTTTCCTTCAGAGACAGAGTCTCACTCTGTCACCCAGGCTAGTGTGCAGTGGTGCAATCATAGCTCATTGTAATCTCAAACTCCTGAGCTCAAGCTACAGGTGCACCACCACATCTGGCTAATTTTTAAATTTTTTTTGTAGATATGGAGTCTCACTATGTTGTGCAGACTGATCTCAAAGTCTTGTCCTCAAGTGGCCCTCCTGCCTCAGCCTCCCTAACTGCTGGGATTACAAGCTTGAGCTACTGCACCTGGCCAGTTCTATTCTTTAAATGACCTAGATGGAAACTTCTGCAAGGATTAGGCCTTTAAAGGCACTTTTTAGAAGTGCTGTTCTAGAGACAATCTAAGAAAATATATAATCCTGCCCTGGGCACCTGTCAGCAAGTCAGAACATTGAGAAGTTAGGATGCTTTTCCTCCCAGTTGTCCATAGAAACACGAAACACTACAGCCAAAAGAGGCAAAGTCTATTCTTCTATAGTTCAGAGGCCTCAAAGGTCCTAAAGTCCTTGTTTCTGCCTTACCTGAGTTGTAGGCTCCCCAGGGCCCTGAAGTTGTTATTAGACAGTAAAAAAAGGCTCCCCTCCCCTCACTTCCTGCTTGTACCCTAGACTTAGGAGAGATAAACAAGTAACAGTTCTTCCAGGGTCCCTTCTCTTCCTCTCAGACCAGGAGGAAACCATGGAAAAAGAACCTAGTTCCCTTAGAATGACTTTCTTGCTGGTTCCCTAAAGGTAAGAAAAAGAATTACGGAAATTTTGAACACCCTGAACAAAACTGCAGAGTCTCAATGTAAGACCCTAATTGCCTTAGTAAATGCTTACTAGGAAGACAGGTAGAGACACAGAACACTGTAGGAAAGGAATAATCCCTTAGCAACTCCACCTTGTTCTCTCTTACTGCCACTACCATAGGCCCAAGCCCTGGTCAGAAGTCAAGGTGAAGGATAAAGATGTTCCAGGCCTCGGTGGCCCTGGAAAGCAGGATGTTACAATCAAGAGGCCTTACCTAGCCACCCTGAACTTACCCTGCTTTACTTTTTAATAGCAGTTATACCTGACACCCCCTCCCCCACACATACATACTTTCTTTCTCCCTTTATTAGAATGGACACTCCATGAAAGGAGCAACTTTGTTTCATTATGCTCATATTCCCAGAGTCAAAGTCAGTGACTGCCACATTATAGGTGCTCAATAAATGTGGCTGAAGAAAACAACTGGCCCTGGGCTGAGTGAACAGCAATCAAGGTAACCTGGATGCTAACTCCTGCTCTTTCACTGTGAGATATAAGGAATCACAATCTCTTTGACCATAAATTTCCAAATCTGTAAAATGAAGTTAGTACAAATAATGACCATTGAGGGCTACTACTCTGGCCTCATACTGCTATAATTCTGATGGCTATTGTTCACTCATATCCATTTCAGAGGCTAGGCTAAGCTAGAGCATTTGAGTGCACCAAAGCAGGAAGGCTATATTCTAGGCCTCAGCCCAGCAAACTGATGCCCTTTCTCTTCATGCCCCACCCACTCACAAAAACCGCCCCAGTCCTGAGGAAGCTGGAGTGTGTCTGTCCTAGGCCCGCCTTCTCAGAGAGACAGTCTGGGAAGCAGTGTTACCATAGCAATCAGCTCCTCCTCAAAAGGCTTCAGCCGGCCCTCCTTTACCCCACCCTACCCCAGGGCTTTGTCTGTACTCAGCACAAACCCCCTCCCAGCCAGTCTCTTAGCTACTGAGTAGCTGTGTTAGGAGGCTGGCTTGGGGCCCCTTTCAGCAACACTGTCACACTCCAGCCACTGTGTGGAGTGCAAGTCTTTCCCACCCTTTCTCAGCCAGCCTAGGGGCAAAAGGAACTCGCACTACATCAAGTCACCTGAGGGGACTGGAAAGGACTAGGTCCTCCTCTCAATTCTGATAGTCAGCTTCCAACCAGAGTAGGGAACCACTCCCTCTTCCTCCCCTAGCTGAGGCTGGAACCTCACATCCCTTCCTCGGTCTGCTTGCAATAGTGACCCACTTCTCAAAACATAGATCTAAGACCCTCAATATTCCTTTCTACATCTTCCTTCCCATAAAAGCATAGAATTTTTGAGGACCCTAGGATTCTCCACCCAGAGGAGGGGGAGGGACAAGAGTGGTAAAAATCAGTTTGTGGCTACCAGTCACTTGGGAGGTCTGTTAGGAGAGACCTTGGTGGAGGTGGGTCTGAGACTTGCTGCTGATTACCAGTCTCTGGTCATTGAGTACAAAGTCCTAGGCTGGGTACAGCTCCTAGATGGGCAGGGACCAGGCCAGGCCCCAGGGTGAGGAAGGAAGTGGGAAATGAGCACACCCAGAGTGTAAGGGCAGGGCAAAGGGGGGAGGGAAGGAGAAGGAGACCAAGGCAGACTTCTGGGAGGAACAGGAACTAGGGTGGGAGGTTGACAGTAACCAACTGGGGGAAGGGCCCCCAGAAACATCAGCTAGGGGAACAAACCCCAGTCTCCGCTGGACAGATTCAAAATAGACTTGAGGAGACAGTCACACAAGCCCCGGTGGTAAGCAGGACTTGGCTCTCTACTAGAGCCCAGATCGTAAGATTGAGTTAGGAATTGCACAACCAGGAGCACTACAGACTGCCTTCTACACCCACTACTCCTAGAACACAGAACATATATGTCTTCCTGGAGTCACTACCATGCCCTAAATTGTTACTTTTGCAAAGTACTAGAAGTTCTGCCCCCCTACACTGGAGCTTGCAACCCTTTCTCTTCTCAGTGTCTACAGCCCCATCCCCTCTCCCACTACACAGCCCATCCGACCCTCCCACACTTTAGACCACCAGCCCTTCTCCATCACACAGTCCCTCTTCTCCAAAAGCTCCTCCAAATCCCCTCCCCCTCATGTATCCCCTCCAATCCTCCACAACAGACAGCGACCCCGCCTCCTCACACTGTATCTCCCACCCCCACAAAAGCACTCCTGCCCTTCCCCTACAGAAGCCCCTGGAGAATGCTCTACTTGCTCACACTTGAATCCCCAACTGCGCCCCCTTTCCCTGTCTCCCACACACCGTCGGAGTATAGCAGTCTCCAGATTCTCTTCATCTCTAATGATGCCCCTCTGCCAAGCATACCCCGGTCCTTGTCTCTTCTTCCATGCACACCCCACCCCACACCTGTAGTTCCTTGGGTCCCGTTTGCACTTGAGGAGGTAGTGGATTGGGGCAGTTACTGAGTAGCCCTAGATGCAGCCTGGGCCTGCAAACCTCTCCCCTTCGGCCTAAGGCCAGCGTCTGCAACGCCCAGACCCACCCTCTCCGCTGTCCCACCTCCCACCTTCCCGCTGCTGGTCCCCCTTTCCTTGGTTTCTTTAATTCCTCGGGCCCCTCCCCTGTCCCTAGGGCCCGCCCCTTATGGCTCCGCCCCTTAGTGTCTACTTTGCATTTCCCCAGGATCCTCCGCTTTTCCCTGGTCCCACCCCTGATCCCCGCCCCCTTCTGGTCTCTCAGCCTTTCACCCGGACCCGCCCCCTCGAATTCCAGCTTGGCAGAACTCGCGCCAGTCCCGGTTCCACCACCAGCACCTTCCCGTCAGAGCCTCTCCTCCCCCCCGCCTTTTCTCTGGCTGGCCTCACCCGGGCGATCGCGCTCCGGCCCGGATCCGCTGGCTCTGATTGGCGGCGGCGGCCCCAATGGATGACGGCGGAGACAAAGTGATGGCTGCAGGTCGCCTGAAGTCCCACCCCGGCCACGTGCGGCTTCTGTGATGACAGGTCTAGAGGGGCGGGGCTTCGGCCGGCTGGCTGCTAGCCAAACCCGACTTGATCCTGGCGTGGGTAGGAACCAGGGCCAGGACCAAAGCGCAAATCTAAGGGCTCTGAGCCCAGTGGGGCTATGTTGACGCTTCCGCACCGATGTGAGCTGCCTGAGGAACTTTAGCCTTTTTGTAGAAACGTCTGGGTTGGCGCATGCGTTTGCCCTAATGGGGTAAGTCTGTAGGATTTGCAATGTAGTGCAAGGAATCTCGAGGGTCTGTGAAAATGGGGGAGTCTGGGCAGTGGGGTTTCAGGTATGTGGGATTAAGTTGTTTCTGAAGTTTACTCTGTGCGGATGGGTCTGGGTTCAGGGATAGGCAGTAGGAGTCAGATCTGTACCTGCTGAGTTAGGTCCGCAAGGAGGTCTGTGAAATTAAAAAAAATTTTTTTTTATTTTTGGATTCAATTCAGCTGGCTTTCACTTTATCTTAGTTTGAAGTTCTTTTTTTAACTTTTTTTGTTTCTTCCTTTAGCGATTCTCTTTTATTTTTTATTTTTCATTTTTTTTTTTAGTTTTTGGCAAGGGATGTGTTTGAACCCCCACCTCCGGCATATGGAGCCAGCGCCTTACTCTTTTGAGCCATAGGCGCCGCCCCTGTAGCTATTCTCTTGCCCGCTTGTCCCCAAGTAGCTGGGATTACAGGCGCTCGCCAGACGTCCGGCTTTTTTTTTTGTAGAGACCGGCTCTCACTCTGGCTCATGCTGGTCTTCCGCTAGTATAGAACTCGGCTGAGCTCAGGCAATCCAACCGCCTCGGCCTCCTACAGCGCTAGGACAACAGGCGTGAGCCACCACGCCCAGCCGAGGTCTGTGACATTTATATCTATTGATACAGAACTAGGAGTTAGGAGGGCCTACGATTGTTGGAGAAAAGTAGGGCCTTTGCTTTGTACAGATGTAGAGAACTACCTGACAGTTACTCACGGTCTGCAAATTAATACAGTCGCATACCAACCAGGGGGTCAGAAACTGACCCATGGTTGTTGTGTTCCCCCCCCCCGCATGTTTGTTGTCGCACTTAAATTTACAAACTCCCCTCCCCCCACCATTGGTATGCGTCTTTAGCGCTTGAGCTCTCTTCTCTCTTTGCAACTCCCGGCCCCACCACAGCAAATGTAACTGGGGAGGTCGATGCTTCCTAGGGACCGGTAGATGGCAGCACAGGACACTTGCAGAACTGAGTGAGATGGGGCTGGTCGCCAGTCGCGGTCGGATGGATGGGACTTAATCAAGTTCTCCAAGCTAAGATTCTTTAGGTTCTGTGAGTTTCTATTTTCTTTGAGACAGAGTCTTCCTTGATCACCCTGGGTAGAGTGCTGTCGCGTCATAGCTCACAGCAATCTCAAACTCTTGGATTCAAGAGATCCTTTTGCTTCAGCCTCCAGAGCAGCTAGCTGGGACTACAGGTGCCCGCCACAATGCCCAGGTATTTTTTAGAGATGGGGGTCTTACCTGGGCGCAGTAGCTCACGGCTGTAATCCTAGCACTCTGGGAGGCCGAGGTGGTTTGATTGCTTTAGTTCAAGATTTCGAGACCAGCGTGAGCCAGAGCAAGACCCCGTCTCTACTAAAAATACATAAAACTGAGGCAAAGAGGATCGCGCTTGAGCCCAAGAGTTAAAGGTCGTTCTGAGCTATGACGCCAGGGCACTATACCCAGGGCAACAGCTTGAGACTCTGTCTCAACCAAAAAAAAGAGAGAAAGAAAGAAAGAGAGAAAGAGAGAGAGGAGAGAGAGAGAGAGAGAAAAGAAAGAAAGAAAGAAAGAAAGAAAGAAAGAAAGAAAGAAAGAAAGAAAGAAAAGAGAAGAGAAGAGAAGAGAAGAGAAAGAGAAAGAGAAAGAGAAAGAGAAAGAGAAAGAGAAAGAGAAAGAGAAAGAGAAAGAGAAAGAGAAAGAAAGAAAGAAAGACAAAGCTAGGGTCCGTGGCTCACACCTGTAATTCTAGCACTCCAGGAGAGAGAGAGAGAGGAAAGAAAAGGAAGGAAGGAAGGAAGGAAGGAAGGACGGAAGGAAGGAAGGAAGGAAGGAAGGAAGGAAAATAGAAAGAAAGAAAGAGACAAAGCCACTGAGCAGGAGTGAGACCCCAATCTGTACTAAAAAGAGAAAAAAATAGCTGGGTGTTGTGGCGGGCGCCTGTAGTCCCAGCTATTGGGAGGCTGAGGCAAGAGAATCGCTTGAGCCCAAGAGTTTGAGGTTGCTGTCAGCTGTGATTCCAGGGTACTCTACTCAGGGCAACAGAGTGAGACTCTGTCTCAAAAAAAGAAAAAAAAAAAAGACAGTGATACAAATGCCTATTCTCTTTGAGAGAGTAAAATTGGAACGGTTTTATGTAGTGCAAAAAGCACAGGGTTTGAAGTCACCTGAGTTGATCTCCTACCTTTGAGTATTTAGTAGCTGTGTAGATTTGAGTAAATTACTTGACTTAAAAAAATAAATTTATAATTTAAAAAAATTTTAGATTTATAGAAAATTTGAGAAAATAGTATGGGAGAGTTTCCATATATACCCTATACCCAGTTTCCCCTATTATTAACATCTTACATTATATGGTCCATTTGTCATAACTAATGAGCCAATGTCAATACATTATCATTATCTAAACTCCACACTACATTCAGATTTTTTAGTTTTTGCCTTATGTCTTTTTGCTGTTCCAGGATCTCACCCTGGCTAACACATTACATTTAGATATCACATCTTCTTTGGCTTTTCTTGCCTGTGACAGTTTCTCAAATTCTTTGTTTCTGATAGTTTTGAGGAGTACTAGTCAGATATTTTACAGCATATCCTCCATTTGAGATTTGTCTAATGTTTTTCTTATGAATAGACCAAGGTTATGGGTATTGGGAAAGAAGACCACAGAGGTAAAGTGCCAGTTTCAGCACATCATATAAATCTGATGTCTATCATAGATTGTGTATATGTGATATATTCATATATATAATATTGCCATTATACTCTATATTTCACATTCCAATTTTTTTTTTTTTTTGAGACAGAGCCTCAAGCTGTCCCCCTGGGTAGAGTGCCATGGCATTATAGCTCACTGCAACCTCCAACTCCTGGGCTCAAGCAAGTCTCTTGCCTCCGCCTCCCAAGTAGCTGGGACCACAGGCGCCCACCACAGCGCCCAGCTATTTTTTGGTTGCAGCCGTCATTGTTCTTTGGCGGGTCTGGGCTGGGGATTCGAACCCGCCACCTTAGGTGTATGTGGCTGGCGCCTTAGCCCGTTGAGCTATAGGCGCCGAGCCACATTCCAATTTTTTAAATTATTTGTGTAGGGATGAGGTCTCACTATGATGCTCAGGCTGGTCTCAAACTCTTGACCTCAAGTGATCTTCCTGCCAGGGCCTCCCAAAGGCCTGGGATTATAGGCATGAGCCACCACATACAGTGATACGGCAATTTTTTTTTTTTTTTGAGAGAGAGAATCTCACTATATTGCCCTGGGTAGAGTGCCATGGCATCACAGCTCATTGCAACCTCAAACTCTTGGGTTTAAGTGATTCTCTTGCCTCAGCCTCCCAAGTAGCTGGGACTAGAGGCACCTGCCACAATGCCGGGTTTTTTTTTTTTTTTGGTTGTAGTTGTCATTGCTGTTTGGCAGGCCCAGGCTGGATTTGAACCCGCCAGCTCCAGTGTATGTGGCTGGAACCCTAGCCACTGAGCCACAGGTGCCCAGCCTGATATTGAAATTTAAAAAAAAAATCAATGGCATCTGAAAATTCTGAATCCTTATTCTTCTACAAGATTTAAGAAAATTATCTATAAAATATTTTAGATATACAGGACGTTATAAAGATTACTATAGGTGGCACCTTTAGCTCAGTAGGTAGGGCACTGGCCACATACACCCAGGCTGGCTGGTTTGAACTTGACCTGACCCTGCTAAACAACAATGACAGCTGCAACAAAAAAATAACCAGGCTTTGGGGGGGGGCACCTGTAGTCCCAGCTACTTGGGATGCTGATGCTTAAGCCCAAGAGTTTGAGGTTGCTGTGAGCTGTGACACTATAGCACTCTACCAAGGGCAACAACTTAAGACTCTGTCTCAAAATAAATAAATAAAAATAAAAATGAAGATTATTATAACAAATACCTATATTCTTTTATTTTTATTTTTTGTTTGTTTTTGTTTGTTTTGCAGTTTTTGGCCAGGGCCAGGTTTGAACCTGCCACCTCTGGTATATGGGGCCGGAGCCCTACAACTTGAACTACAGGTGCCGCCCCCCCATATTCTTTTCTTTTTATATTAAGAAAGTCAGAATTTTTTTTTTTTTTTTTTTTTTTGAGACAGAGCCTCAAGCTGTCCCCCTGGGTAGAGTGCCGTGGCATTACAGCTCACAGCAACCTCCAACTTCCTGGGCTCAAGCGAGTCTCTTGCCTCTGCCTCCCAAGTAGCTGGG